>APFE030697255.1:0-34563 GCA_000404065.3 Pinus taeda
TTCAACATTTGAAGTTTCTAGTACATACAATGACTATTACAATAATATGTTAGGGAGTCTATCCCACAAACCACACTAAAAAAAAATCTACTTTGTTGTCCACCAGAACACAGGCACTCACAGCCCCACGAAGAGAACACAATTTTCCCTTCAAGAACAATTTTCAAGCATGCTACCTCATGCTTCCTAACAATCTCCAAGAGGATCTCAATCATCCTTCAATCTTTGATGTAGCTGTCATGTCTTCTCATATCTGGTAATAAATCATTCCTGCAAATAGATTTGTCTATTGTTGGAATGGCAAATTCCAACATAGATTTACACTGGTGACACTAGTTTGCCAACCTAAATGTCACAACAATCTAATTCTTTTAACCAGATTTACATAAATGCATTTACATGTTAAGTTGATCAGTCCTCAACATGAAACAGAATAACTTACAAAGACAATTTGTTTGATCAAAGGAGATATGTATCATCTTTACCCAATCAAGGCTTCCACACCTGTAGAAGACCCAACAAACCTCCATACACAGACTCTATCGGTCCACGATCTTCCTTTACCGTGAAGGCGGAGGGCACAAACAAGAAACTTAAACCATGATAATCTCCTTGACAATGAGCTCTTTGCCTCACTGCATCAGACACGACGGGCTCCTTGACCACCACAAGTGCCACACCACGCTTCCTCTGTTGTGTCAAATGTCCCGAGCCATACACGGGTTTTCTTCATTGGATCTCTGATTTCTGCAGCAAACCTTCCCCATGGCCTCTTTCTGACACCCCTGAAATGGACTTCTTTGTATGCAGATCCAACATCTTTCGGTGCCTCCTTTGGCTGTGTCAACATTCTTAAAGAATAGATCTTTCAAAACAATAGCTTCGATCTATCTGGTTTCTTCAAAACCAATCAACAATGCAATGGCCAAGCACTCAAAATCCTCAACTTTTTTATATTTTATAAACAAATATAACAAATCTGGCAGGATCAAAACACTCTGGTTATTGCAATCTTCAAACTTTGGCAATTTATTTCAACTCACCAAATCTGCAGAACCCCACATTCTGGCGATCAAGCCCTTCAATTTATTGCAAGTATTTATGCAAATGCATCAATTTTGGATAACCTGAGCCCTGTGGCGATCATAATTGATATTTTGTGAAACAGAAACAGAGGTCAACAACTTGAGATTCAAAGGCTCTGATGATCAGAAGTCGATAATCCCAAATCTGGGAGGATGAGGGCACACTGGTTATTAAGATATTCAAACCTTTCCGATTTCATTCAATACAAGAAACAAGCCAGCAGTACACAAGTGTTGATGATCAAACCCTTCAATTTGTTGAAAGTTTTCCAAGTAAACACATCAAATCTTGATAACCCAAGTGCTGCGGCGATCAAGATGATATTTCCCTGGACCAAAACAGCCAAATTTGAGGGCCAAAAGAACTTAGATGATCAAACCTCAACGAACTTCAATGCTACCGAAAGGCCCGTTGACTGTTTTGAATACAACAACAAATCTCAACACCCCGAGTACTCTAAAATACAAGAACGTCCTTTGAGTGGTTTCCTTGATAGGACCAAATCTTGAGACAACAAGATTCTATAGCACCAAAAATCCTTTGAATTTTAGGATGACACCAAAGTCTGAAGATTCCAAATGTTCTAGAAAACCCAGATCTCTATGGCTTTTGGGCACAAATGCCAAACCGCATGAGCCGGTTGACCTGAGAGATCAAAAAAAAAATTCGTGTTTCGGGGCAATAAGACTAAACAACGAGTACCCAATGGTGGCTCTAAACCGCTAGACAATCTATAACACTAGAGTGAAACACAAAATCGTAAGACCCCAGGCACCCTGAACAAAGGACTTTTGCGAGCAGAAGGAAGAACAGACCTCAAATACCAGCTTCTGACCCAGTAAACCCAGATCGGGGCAATCAAGATTTCCTCACGCGGCTGCTCCAGATAGGACAATTGCAAAATGATGGAACAGTATCTTCAATCCCTCGCTTGTGACGTCAAGTGACCGGAGCAGGCAAAATGTTTGACCTGCGTTCATCGCTGAGCCATAAATTCCGCCGGGAAATCCCAGCACTACCCCCTGCGACATACCTTGGGCAGACAGAAGCCCATGCCCAAAACCTGGGTCACCACCGGACGCATACCCTGCTTGACCCACTTCTGAGCGTGAAGCAAACTGTGGAAGGAAGCCCGTTTCAGCCGTCGGGACTCCAAAACCGTATGCATCAACAAAACACAAAGGCGCCCATAGCATTCCAGTCGGCCCGTGAGGACAGACCACCGAGAGCTTAGCTAATGGACAACGGATGATAGACAAACAAATATTCAAAGAACCTTTATTCTCTTCAGCCCAGGAGCAGCCCAGCCCACTAGGGGCTAGGCCCTCAGGTTCTGATACCAAGATAAAAGTTGCACAATCAAAATAATATATTCTATTAATTAATGAATGAGGAGATTACAAGATATTTATACAATTAATAGTCTCAAGATAGGGATTCTATCTTGGACGTACACTAGTGTGGTTGAGAGATTCTCTCAACCACACACTAAACTAGAGAAAACTAAATCCCTATAATGTAGGAACAAAACTCAAATAGATAATTATAACCATAGTCAAGTAGGAATTAACTATTTCCAACTAAATTCTATATAAAAACATATTCCAAACATATACAAACTTTCAAAATAAACATAAAATTTCAATGATTATGTTTTTACTGAAAATGCCTAACATTACCTTCATTTACAAATATTAATTAATAAAGTCTACGCTCTGGAATATAAAAACAAATATTAATTAATAAAGTCTACGCTCTGGAATATAAAAAGCTAGAGTATAAAAGTAAACTTTAAATAAATATAAATAACTCTAATCAATAAAGTTTAATAAGATTGGTGTGTAATTTTTTTTTAAGGGTAGAAATAATGTTTGGAGTAGTTGTCATGCATAATAGTTTTACTTAGAATTAGACCACATAAGGACTAAATTACGTCACATTTACATGTCAATTTTAGTATATACATATCCAAATTATAAGCTAAATGGAAAATTATAGCATTGACTAATATACAAATACATTTTTTTAAATGTGATTTCGCTTTAACCAATATTTAAACAACAATTAGAAATAAGGAAGGTTTTCCATAGGCAAAAGTAAAAGTAAAAGTCTGAGCTATCGAAGATAACGTACATTTGTTTAAGATCACAAACAATTACTTACAAATCATTTTAGGGACAGCAGTTACAATAATATTGTTTTTTAATTTATTGTGTTTAATGTTGTTAAGAGTATTATGTATTTTTTAAGAAAAATTTTGGCTTAAATTACATGTAAAAAATCTTTGTTCGATGTATTAATTAGTTCGAAATGCATCGACAAAAGTTTTTTACATGTAATTTACACTAAAATTTTTTTAAAAAATATTATCGATCACAGAAACCTCAACTCCACTATATTATACTATATTATGTATATTATTTCATGAATTTTACAGCTCCACTTGTTTGTTTATATACGCTAACCATCGAAAGAAATCAAATATCAAATATAACATTACAATATAGAGGAGATTGAATACATACTTTAGAAAGTAGTTTTCTGGAAAATCGCTTAAAAAAATGAATGATAGTCAATGCGTGGCCAAACCTCTTAATTTTGTTGTTTAGTCTGATAGTCAATGCGTGGCCAAACCTCTTAATTTTGTTGTTGAGCTGACTAAAGTGAAGAATTTGCAATTTGAGTGAATCCCATGATATCTATGGAAGACACATCACAAGGTTTTAGGAATATAATTTATTAAATGATTGAAATATAATTCTTTAATTGAGTTATTTTATTCATTTCGTGGGAATTTAGTTGCCGTTGTAGGCTAAAAAAATTATTTTTATTTTTAAATAATAATTATTTTAGTGGATTAATATAATAAAAAAAATGAATTTGTTTTATTTTGAAAATTTGGGAAAAATATTTTACTTTATAAAAATTTTAAATATCAAATTATTAAACATTAATTTAGTGTTTTATAACATCAATTTGATGTTAGTTTAGTGGTGATTTAATAATAAATATAATAATTTTTTTTAAGTTTGTATTTCCCATTGTCAATTTAGATAATAGAAATTGTGATATTAAGATCCATATATGTAGATGGAGGTTGTAGAATTAATTTGAAATATTTAAATATTGATAAAAAAAAATTACAAAATTTTTATGATGATAATTTATAAGTAGTTTTTAATTCTAATTATTTTAATTATTTAAGAGGAATTATGGTTATTATTTTGGCTACAATTTAATTCTTAAAATATTGTAAAAATATGTATTGAAAAATGTTATTTCCATAATATTAATGAATTTGAATAATATTTCTTAAATATATTTTACAAGCATAATTATGAATTCAATAAATCCATCATCTTAAGTGTAAATATATCAAGTGCTCAAAAAGATCAAATATCTTGAGATGCAAAACTTATTCAACACCTTGAAAATCTTTTTGGATACTCAGATTGTGTAGAATACACTCATTAAACTTGCAATTTTAACAAATATTTATTCAGTTTTCAGACAAAATTGACCCCAAGATTATATAAGAAAATGACTAATATAATAATAAAAAAATAAGAAATACTTAACAAAAGAATTATTTTTTTAATTATTTTATAATATAGACATTGTTTTTTTGTTTTTTAATCAATATAACTATAAAAGTTAACATGAAATATTTAGCCAATGGAATAAAAATTTTATGTATGAATCACATTGTCATATAAAATGATTTTTTGTTATAAGATATTTTTAAATATATAGCAGTATCACTTAACCGTTCATATTGAAAAAATATATATGGCTCACAATGACTTTTGTTATTCTTATTAATATTTTTTATATGAAGAGTGAATGAATTACACATCTCCCTTTCATTATGAAGTAACTGAATTAATTTTTTATTTTCAACTACTTCTTCTATTTAGACATTAGCAATATCAAAATACCTACCTATAATACACTCACATTGTCAAAATTTAAAACCATCACAAAAAATAACAATAATAAACCTAAATTAAATAACTAAATATAACTCTATTTCAAATTATTATATTAATATAATAAAAGGATTTACTTCTATAAGTTAAACATATATACATTTAAAAAACCTATTAACAATATTCATAAGGATGGAGATACAACCCTAGTTTACCATGAATATTCTTAACTTGTAATTATGTTTTGTTACAAAACCATGCCTAACAATCCATAACTCATGTTCATGTTCTTTCTCTTTCTTTTGATTATAGAAATAAAATATTAAAGAATCTCAACTAATCTCTTACTTTCTTAAGGTTCGTTATGTCATAGTGGACATTAAACAACATCATCATATTTTGGTTGATGGGAAGAAACAACATCAACTTACCAAAATATATACATATATCAATTAAAATCTAATAATAACAAACAAACAAAAAAGAATTCAATGAATGTTATAAATCAAATATTCCAATATGCATGTTAATAAACTATTTTAAGATCAAATTTAAATAGATAGAGAAAGAGAAAATAATTTTTATTCCATTAAGAGATGATTTTTCTTTCTAATTCAAGATACTTTGAATACTTGTTACTCCCTCAATTTTTAATTCAAGACATGAGGGAGATTTGTAATTCTTTCAATGTTAATGTGATCTCTCTTGACAAAGAATCTTAACTCCAATTCTAACAATAGGCTAGAGGAACAAATCCCTTAAGGTGCAAATATTTCTTCATGGAGTTAAAATAGTTTTATGTTGGTTAAAACAAATCCAATAAATATATTAATTTTGTTTTTATTAGAATAATAATTTGTTTTAATTTCGAAAATATTTTAATTTATTTTAAGAGCGATATGTGTTATCTTAAAGTTGATTATGAAAGGAATTAGACATCTCCCTTATACTAGGTTGTAAAATAAATCTTTCAACACAACAAATGTTGAAACAAAACCAACCTAGATCTATCTTAACTCCATATCTACCAATTCCCGAGAGGGGACAAATCTATTGAGATGCAAACCTCTTTTAAATATGAAAAGATATTTGACACCTCTCCATTAGATCTGGAGTTAAGATAGATTTACCCTTTAAATAGGCTATATTCCACATAAATATCATGGGTCAATACCATGGGTTCTCATAAAATCGGATCTCAAAAATCACTAATAATTTTACCAAGTCAAGTTTACCTTAACTAAGCAACAAAAATTAATAAAATAATAATAATAACATAGATTTTTTATTTTTATTATTTTGGTTTGAAGTTATTTTTATGAAGTTAAGAACATTTCCTAGAGTATTGCACACTCTTCTTGAGTTATTCCACGTTTGGGGTGAAGTACCACTTCACCCATCTTTATGGATAGAAAGCTGAAAAGAAAGATACTAAAAATGCAAGACCAAAATTAAATAAAAAAAGAATATATCAGAAACATGAGAAAAATGTTCATAATTTAATATTTGTTAATAACTAATAAATATTTATTAATTTGAAATAATTGAATTAAATTAAAATAAGTTCAAATAATAATAAAAAATTCAAATAAAATAATAATAAAGGAGGAGGTTTGGTTCCATGGAAAGAGGAAGGGATAAAACTTAATTATTTAAAATATGACGCCAACGTAACATGAAGAAAAAACATGATAATTATATTTTTTTTTTGTAAATTTGTCTACTCTTATTATTATACAAAAAAGTTTACAGTGAGGCAGGCCTCAAAAAATCTCTCCATATTGACTATGGATTTAGCAGTGGACTTACATTGGAGGGCAAAACTTCCCTTAGACCTGACTTGACCAAAAAATAACCAGGGACGGTCCGACAGGCTTTTGGTAGCTGACTCGACCCATCTATACCAAAAACTACCCAGAAAGTATTACAAACAGAGGTAGAACATTGCTGAGTCCAAGCATGGACAGAATTGAAAACAAACTTTAACCCGAACATAGTTAAGAAAGACAATAACCTTATCAAAACCACCAAGCGAAGAAGGCGGAGACCTGAAACCAGCGTGTGTACATCAGTGAGCAACGGAGGCGACCGCCTATTACATTAGTTGGACCAAAAAGACTCGAAGGCGAGCTCATATGTCCACAGAGGTAGAAGGTTGCTCCTCGATGATCCTGCACCCATATTGGTCTGAGGCGCTACAGTCTGAATGTGGAACAACATCTTTAACTAGCTCGCTTCGACTCGCAACCACACCAGAGTTCTCCGCCGGCTGAATTCCTTGGCAGTGGACATGAGTGGGCTGCTTAAGCTCCGAAGAGGCTCCGGGTTGAGCTGAATTGTCGCACTTTTCAATCTTGACAAACACAATAAAGGTGGAATTGTCCAGGGTACAGTGGATACGAAAGCGGGTGGAGGGATGAGTGTTGTGCGCACAGGCCGCAGCATGAGCCCTCCCTCGACCCCTTCCCCTGCCTCTCCTTATAACTGGGGATTCAATTTCTTCGGAGGAGGAGTCTGTGGTATTGGAGGAGCGCTGTTGGACAACCCTCCCTCTGGAACCACCCCGAGACCCTCCCCTTCTACTGATGAGATGGAGCCATTCACGCGGCATGCTGAAATCCCAAGTGAGGTGATGTTGGAGCTAGGAAAGCAATGAGAGCCGAGTCACAATGAACCAAGAGGGCGCAGAGAGTCGAGGCACAGTGAGCAGAGGCACACTGAGCCAAGAAGGTACAACGAACAAAGGCGCAACGAGTAAAGGCACCGAGAGCCATAGAGGAGAGGCAATAGAAGCATAGAGGGGCGTAGTGAGTGAAGGCACAGAGAGCCACAAAGGAAAGGAAATAGAAGCATAGAGGGGCGAGGAAATGTAACTCAGGGAGCTACCACGACAGAAGGGAGAGCCGATGTTGGAAAGCCTGTGACAGAGGTCGAGACTCCCAGAGGTAGAGACAGAGACCCGCTGTGCTGAAGGCCGAGGCCGAGTCCCCTGAGACCGATGTCGAGTCCCTTGAGCAAGCAAAAGCCAAGACACCCAATGCAGTAGAGGCCAAGACTTCAAATGAGACAGAGCCAGCAGAGGCGAGCTCTTATAATGGCACGTTGAGGCGCCCAAAGCCATAACCAGAACCCAACAAAAGATCTGCAACCAAATCGCTGGAGAAACAAGCCACGGGAGCTCCATCGTGTTGTAGACGGTGGACTACAGAGAGAAGTTAATGGTTGCATTCATTATAACCTTGTGGGGATGGCATGCCGTCCTATTTACCATACAAGTGGCAGGTCTGGGCTGCCACTTGCCCAGTGGGAACGCCGCCCTTATAGCACGCCTCATATTAATCACCCGCAGCCGTGGAAAAACATGATAATTATTAATAAATAAAAATTAAATAATTAAAACTAACTATTCTCTGCATTGAACCAAACTCGTTTTATTATTATAATTTTTTTTTTTTTTCAAAACCTTATTTTAATTTAACTTTTTATTTCGATTTTTATAATTCTAGTTCTTTTAATTTGTATTATTTTATTTTAATTTTTATAATTTTAGTAATATAAAATTTTATTATTTAATTTATTCTAATACAATTTAGTTATGACAAATTAATAGATACTTATTAGTTATTAATACTTATTAAATCATCAATGTTCTATTCATATTTATTCTTTCTCTATTTAAGCTTAGTGTTGTTTTTTTTTTGTATATTTTTCTTAGTTTTAAAGAATTCTCAACATCATATTATTAATTGTGAAAATTTTCATGCTAAAGTTATTTATGAAAGATGTTTACAAGACATTACAACATATCTACCAATCCAGAGTTATGATGGGTTTAAGTTAGTTTAATTATTATTACTGATAATTATAATGATCAATTTATTTAATTTATCTTCATTTTCATTTCATTTTGAATGAGTTAAAATGTTTACATGTCCTTACAACATCTCTACCATATTAGGTTAGAGAGCACCTCTCCTCCCAACTATAATTACAATTACTTTTATAATTGTGTTAAGAGGTGCCCTCCATCCTAGTATGGTAGAGATGTTGTAAGGTTTAACATTTTGACCTGGCCAAAATAAAATTAAATAAAATTTAAAAAATTGTATTTATAATTATCAATAATAATAATTAATTATTGAGTTGAGGCTTCTGTGATCCATAACAAGTTTATGAGAAACATTTTCGGCAATAATCGCATCAAAATTCATTTGTCGACGTGTTTCAAACTAGCAAGTGTGGTTTATCGTCACGACAAGATGAAGAAACAGAATTAAACTAGCTTGAATCCATCTTAACTTATGATCTACTAAGGGTGGAAAGGGATCAAATCACTTGAGATGCATATATAGTTTCGAGTGAAAAGAGATTTGATCACTCTAGGTGCTGGTAGATATTGAGTTAAGATAAATCTAAGTTTCATATAATTTATTATGACATTTACAGTTCCATATAAATGAGATCTCATGGATTATATTTGATTTCATCATTACTCTTGTGATAGATTTTAGGTGTCCTCTAACAAGGCAACATTTTTTCTTGGACATTGAATTTCTTGAGAGAATTCCATAATCTGTTTCAAGAAATTTAACAATAGGAGTATTTGAATCATTTTTTTTTATCGTGGAAATAGGTTGAGCACCAACAAGAATCCCTGGGGCACCCAAAATCCTAAAGATTGACCATGGTAACTCAAATTTCCACCTAGATTTCGTCAAAATCGTGGCATAAGTTCCATTGTTTTTCAAGTGAAAATGTCACCTCCTTACACTACTATTATATTTTTTAAGTAATACAAGGTACTTAAATTAAGATTTCAAGGATGGTAAAATTAGAACATATTTTTACATGCAATACCCAAACTAACTTCATATGTAAATTTAAACCCAATTTATATATTTAATTATAAATTTATTAAAAAGACATCTATTTCCATAGTCATTTTTAAGATGATTAGTGTAAACTAGACACAATTTTGCCTGAAAAACAATAGAAATTCCACCATCATTTTGAGAAAATCCAGCAATTTTTCCTGAAAAAATAAAAATTCCATCATGATTTTGAGAAAATCCCATATAAATTTTTGAAAATCTAGATTACAGTTGTCAAGTATGATATCCCCTGGTAACGCACTGTGTAAACCCCCTAATACTTGCTAAGGTTTTGCAAAATGGGTAGCAAGCTATATAATGCATTGCGTAAAGCCCCTAATACTTGCTAAGCGTGCTTGAGCCAGAGGTGATCTGGGATGGGTGACCTCCCGGGAAGTCCTGGTTACTGGGTGCAAGCCCCATAAGTGATGATTGACGCTATGTGATTCATTTTAGTAGTTTCAATCCCACTTCTTCACCCCTGTGAGCATCACCCGATGCAATGAGTGCTAATTGAACTACTCAAAAATCATGAGAAATTAGTCAGTTATGACTACCTCTCATGGAAATGGTCATATTTGAATGACTTACTTAATGTAGTTGAATCCCAAAATGATATCTAATACAATGCATTGTGTAAGCCCCCTAATACTTAAATACATAAATACTGCAATAAAATAATTTATATATATCGTGGGTCAAGAAGGTTAACTAATAAGTGGTTATGCATATCAAATTGTAACACCCTATCCTGCACAAACATTTATTTTGTTACCAAGTTTTACTTATTACTTCAAACTCTTACTTTGCTTAACATAGACTATTAAAGAATTAAGGCTGAAAAGCCAAAACATGTATTGTTATTTTTATTAAAGAATTTAAACAAATTGTTAAATAACTGAAAGAAATATTTAATAACTCTTGAGACAGTAAAAAATAGTTGCCTATCTTTCTTTTCCTCAAAAAGGAAAGAGAGGAGAATCATTAGGGGTTAGAGGAGGTGAGACAGAATCAAGAAAGCAGAAGTTATGCTACTCAGATTTTCCTTGAGATGGGAATAAGTAACCAGTAGGAAAAACTATGGACAACAGTTGAACTGGTATGTCACTTGCGGCTCGACCATGGTCTTGAAGCCCAAGATACTAGATTGTATTCGACTTGTTAACTATCAAGAGCAAAAAGAGCTCAGAGGGGGATTCTGGATGTAATTTACAGATCCGTGGCTAGGAGGAGAGACCTTCCAAGAACAGAAAGTATCTATACTATTATAAAGAAGCAGAAACAAATAAGTAGTAATCCTTTGCTTAGTGATCATTGACTAAAAAGCATTACTCTTATTCAAGAACGAATAATTATCAACAGAACTAATTTATTAAGTATATTTTGTTGCTTTTATGATTAGATATTTAGTAAGTAAATTATGTTGCTTTCTATGGTGAAGACAAGTACTAAGAATATTCTATCATTTTTATGGCTATAAATGCATACTGTCAATTACATTATTAGTTATAATATGATTGCTCACATGTACATTGAAAAGTATAACTTTAAATAGTTCCAAGAATATAATAAGAAAATAACTCCAAAACCCTTGTGAGACAATTCTTGTATCATCAACTAAGAGGAATTAACAATAGGAACAGTTTAAGGTCTACTGAAAATAAATGCTACATTATAAAAGAACCATGAATCGTACTTAAAATGAATGCATAGAGCTCACAAAGATTGAGTCGAGTGTTACCCATTTCAATAATCATAAATATTTCTTAGATTACTAGGTGCAAACATGAAGACAACGCACTGTAAGCCCTTTTCAAAAGTAAATATGAGTAGGCTTAGTTAACTGTATAAAATCAATGACAATGTCACAAGGGTTTGTCATGGCTCTCAGTTGTTTTCCGAAGAAAGGACCTAGTGCCAACCATCTACACATTATTTAGTTCTAGAAAACTTAACTGAGAGCAAAAACTTCCAATTAGGAAATTAAAATTTAAAATACTATTTGAGCCATATTTATAATAATTATAGAATGGATATATTGCAAGTTGGGTTTACAACCCTTAATAAAAATAGCTAGACAGTGGTTGAGTCGTCCCCTCTCTGTTTAACTGAAAACTAGATGTAACCCTCATCTAGTTCTTTCCATAGCAGCCTTAAGCATAGGTGTTGGCCAAGCATCACCATGAGGTTGTAATCTAACTAGAAGAACTAAGCTACCTAAATCAAGTGAAATACTTTCATAGATTAAACAAGGCCAGAAGGTAAATATTTATCTTGCAACGTACTTGAAAGCCGCCAGGGGGTTTGGCAATAGAACCAACCTGAGAACAGAGGAAGATAACCATATAAGGAAGTCTCCCAACTCAGAATTTCTTTGGAATTGCATGATTGAAACTTTACCTGTGATGGCACACCCTGAGTTAAATCTTGTTGGAATCGAGTGTTAGCACCTAAATCCGCCTTAGGCTAAAGGAAGGTAAAATTCAGGGTAACCACAAACCACGCTCAGTCTGGTAGCTAGCCCTACTAGAACATGAGAGGGCTCTCTCTGTGTCACGCTCAGTGAATAAGTAAACGAAATGGCCTGAGATGACTTATAGTGAACTATTGATCTTAGGCTAGTAAGTAATTATGGATACAAGAAGCAATTTTTTATGAATGACTGAGTTTCTAGGATGGTATGGGACCAACAGACAGCAATGAGTAGAGAATTTAATACAAAGGCATAGATTACTTCGTGAGGCAAAACAGGAAGAAAGTCTAGCAGTTTAGTTTGAAATAACGCAGAATGGAGAGATTGTTTAGGAGGGTGAAAAGGGCATAAGTACATGAATCCTTTCAATAGAAGAAGAAAACTGAAACATGAAATTTTCCCACAGGCAGAGCAATAAAAATGAATTCTACCTTATCTAACTTAGAAAATTTCACTGGAAATGAATATGAAATGAACTGTGAAACATAACGAAATACACATGAAACATAAGAGACAAATTTTCTACATTCACAACCACATGAATCTCATGAAATAGAGCCGCTACCTTTCATTAATCCTCTATCAAAATATACAATGAAGAAACAGAGTTTCTTTCCCATAGTCTCCCAGAAATTACAAGCCAACCAACCATTTGCAAATGGTTTGCATACAATAAATAGACTATGCCATGAGGAAATAGAATGAACAAGAGTTGGGGAGTTTCTCAAATCATTACAAAATGGAGATGGAAAGCCAACCATTATCTACAGGTGTAGCGTTACCAAAATGACAAATGGCTTGGGTGATTGTTTGCCTACCTTTGCCACTTGGATAGAAGCCAAACTCTTTAAACTTTGCCTTAGTTGCCAAAAAAAGTGAAGTGTAGATGAGCAGGCCCACTTTGGAGAAAGTCGCGAATCGAAATTTCGCGAAGCGGAGGTGAATTTGGCCTTTTTCTCTATATGCGCTACGCCAAAATCTATACGCGCCGTGCCACTTTGGAGGCTGTTTTGAGGTACCTACAAGAGTCCAAATTGTGCACAAGTGTGTTTGTTGGAAAGCTGGCTTGTCTACTTTCCAACCCAAGTAGAATTTCTAAATTTGGTGCCCATTTGCCCCTCCAAAACTTCATTCTCCCAAGACTGCTTCCTGTGTGTCAAAATAGGGGCAAAGAGGTCATTTTTTGAGTGTTTTTGACCTCCTGGAGACTCAAATCATGCCAAAATTTCTTGTCCAAGTACCAGTAGTCGTGATTTTGCATGTTGAATCCAAAAATTCAAGCCATTTGTCATTTGGAGCTCCCAATCCTAGGAGAAAAAAGTTGTGTTGTGACCAAAAAAATGCCATGTGACCAAAATTGCCCCAATTTTCTTGAAATTTGGGCTGGAGGATTTCTAAGAGGCACTATGCTGGGCTACAGAGGCATCAGCCAAGATTTGAAGCCGATCTTGTTCTTTTTGCCTCTTTTGCCTCTTTGTTGCTTTGCTCAATTTTGCCTTCAAGTTCCTTATCCAAGCCTTTGAACTCATGTTCCATGCCCTGTAATGATAAACCATCCGCCTCAGTATGGTTTTGTCTCTGTTGGCCTTCTTTAGCAGTCTCTCAAGGTGGATGTTGATGCGCTTGAGCCAAGACTCACGATCATTGTTAATCTCTTGCTCCAAGGTAGTGAGCTCGATCCTCCTTTGTTGGGCAGCTTGTCGATTCTCACGGATGCTTCGCAGCTCCATGATCCCATGCTGGTCCTCAAGTTGTTTGTTCCTCTGCTCCAAATACCTGATGATCCATTTGGCCCTCTCCAAATTGAGTGACAATTCTTGGATCTCCGTGTTCTGCTCCTCGATGGTCATCCTAAGTTTGGCACTCTCCACATCTGCATCATCATCCTGAATGAGGATGACGTCACCCTCCTGTTCACCTGATGGCCCCTCATCTTGCATGGGCCTCTTGCCCTTATCCTATACCTGTGTTGTCGATGCCGAAAGCGAGGCCCCTTCCACCCCAGGTGGAGATAACACTCGCTTTGATGCTGCAAACAAGTGCCTACTGCTTCTCTGATATGTAATGAATACTGGCATAATAGTGGTCTCATGGTGCTCATACTGATGAGAAGGACCACCTATCTCATGCTCTGCCTCTGATAATACCTGTGAAGTGCTTAAGAGGTCACAGGAGATCAAGTCCTCCCAAGCAATGCCCTGCAATCCCAATTGATGATCCACCAAAATCCGGATAAGAGCAAAGTGATAAACACTATTAAGTTGTTGCTGAGGGGTCTTATGCTGCATGAAGGTGTTCATCCTCTCTATGTTCCAGCGAATGAAAAATGGGAGGTTCATCACCTGCACCCTCGTAAAGTGCATAAGCAACCCGATGTGGTAGGCATATAGACGAGAGAACCTCCCCTCACAGCTGAAGTACTTCATGATCAATTTCATGAGTGGAGCATACTCATCTTTCAAATATCTAAATGGAAAGAGTCTTGTGAGCTGCCTCAAGAATCTGGCCTTAATGTAAGTCCCATAGTGTTGCCTATCCACCTTTTTCTTCTGCCATTGTTCTCCAACATTCGATATGTCGGTTGCCACTGAGATAGTTTCGGGTGTCAATGTGAGGGTGACCTCGGCCAAGATAGACTAACCTCCATGTAGGTGAAGCACAAAAAGACGGGCCAACTCATGATGAACTCTAACATTAGCCACCCTTTGACAAAATTTAAAACATGATAGATTCTCAAAGCATGACATAGCAAGAGGGCAGGCCTACAATTCAGTGAGGGTAGTTGGCTCAGCCCTAACATGTTTTCCACACTTGTGATGCCTCCTGGGAGCCTGTTCTTCTGAGGATGAATCACTTTGTGTGTCCATCTCATACTCTGATGAATGCTCTAATGCCATAACTGCTGTGTGTACTGTACTTGGGTTGCCCTTTGATGGTGGTGTGAAACTAGGTGTTGTTGTGATATCTGCCACCAAGGGGAGCAATGAAAAAAGGGAGTATTAGGAGGGGAGTAATATGATGGGAATAGGGGTTATGGGGAGAACTTTATTTGGGGATATGTAGGGGGTTTGGGTATTTGATAAGGTATGGTTTTGGGGTTTTGATAAGCTAGGGTTTTGGGGTGTTATGTTGACAATTAAGAGGAGGGGATAGGGAATAGGGTTTGGTAGTGTTTTAGGGTAGGGATAATAGGAAAAAGAAGAAAGGGGGGATAGTGAAAAATGGCAAGCAAGGGAAAAATGAGGGGTGAAAATGGAACCTTGGCATCAACACCACAATTATGCAACCCTAGCAACAATGGCTTTTGGTGTTTTCTTTGTGGTTGGTTTTAAAAGTTTTGTTGCAATTAAACATAGCCATGAACCACTATATCATTCATAAAATTTGATGAGCAAGCCATGATATAGAGCCTGCCTGTTGATTTGAGGGGTTTCACAAGCAACTTGAGGCAATTTGGCACGATTTCGGGCCTTTGTGCATGTGCGCCGCACGCCAAACCCAGTGTGCCACACCCTGTGTGTGCGTCGTGCCCATAGAAATTTTGCACTGTGGGGTGGCTCTGTATGTGCCGCACTCTATGTGTGCACTGTGCCCCTCTGTGTGTGTCTCGCGCCCTGGAAACTGCCTCCAACTTCACTCCAAACACGCACTTTGCACTCTCAAACACTTTGCTATGTTTCTCAATAACCTTGATTAGCACAATGACCTTGTTTTCTTGTGGAAACCTCTATTTAAAGATTTTGAAGTCATGGGTTAAATTTTTGCTTCTTCAAAAACCCATTTTTCTAATGTTATGTTTTGACATTTTTTCACTGACATAAAGCAACACTGAATTTCACTTCTCCCTTTGAAATTTTAGCTCAAATGATGAAATTTTCTGCACTCTTTGCAGGGATTGCATGATAGAGCATTTTGCCATGGAAACCATGATTGCACCTGAAGAAATCAACTGATGACTTTTTTGAAAATTTTATCACCAATGACATTGTTTGACTTTTCTTCAAAATAGAGTTTTGAAGAAGAGTCGAAGTCTATCAACATGACGATGAAACTCTCTGAAGCATAACTTTGTAAGGGCCTCACTCTGGCCTGCATGGCTTTATTGGACATGGTTGAAGACCAAATTGATTAATCCCTAGACCTAATGATCGAAAATGAGTTTTGTCCATTGAAGGACCAAACCTTGACTGTCATGGACTTTAGTGATCATTGACAAAATACCTAAGCCAGCAGGAGCCAGACATGAGGGGAAATGACTAGCATGTGACCTTTTCTGTCAGATTATGGCATGCCCCTAGCGAAATGTAGCTGGGTAAATGGAGTGGGACTCCTAAAAATGAGATGCATAAAGAGTTTTGATCTCTGATGGAGGACTGACCAGACCGAATCTAACATTGGCTCCAATGGGGGATGGTAGCTCCTTGGAAGTGCCAAGAATAGCAGATCTTTGGAAGAGCTAGATAGTGCCTTCGTCCATTGGGCTATGGAGTCATTATTTCGACAAACAACACAGGACTCTGACTCATTTATGAAACTGAAATGACCAAAAATTGACTTAAATTTGACTTTGAAATGACTTGAATACTAACTTGACAAACTCAAACCAAAATGAAATAAAAATGGTATTTACAATGACAGCGGAAGTAGCGTTAATAATTTAGAAATGGTACCGCTTGAGCAGCCGACCATTGATCGGCCCTCCTGGACAATCTTCCCCGTTCATTTTCTTCAGCAAAAAGGCATTCTGATCCCGATATGCTGCAATCTTGAAGGGACCTTTCCAAAGGTTCTCGAGCTTACCATGCTTACCTTTTTCCTCATTCCTTGCATCCCACTTCAGTACCACATCATCCAACTGAAATTTGTGCACCTTTTCCTTTCTGTCATAAATTTTCTTGATCTTCTCCTGCAATTTGGATGTGTTCTTGAAAACTTCTTCTCTGTTCTGTTGCAAGTGGACCATTTGGTTCAACCTTCTATGCATGGGGTCTTCGTCACTGCTGGCCTCCTAAAGAAGTTTGACTACCGGGGCAGCGAGAGAGGTAGGAAATACTGTATCAACTCCATAAATAAGCTCAAATGGTGACGTACGAACAGATTTCTTCTGACTGACCCAATCTGCCCAAAGTGCATTGACCAACCTCTTATGCCAGCTCTTCTTATTTATTTCCAGCAGCTCCTTGATGATGTTGACCAATGATTTGTTCGAAGACTTCGCCAATCCATTGCCTTCCGGATGATATGCAGTTGAGTGACCCAAAATGATGTGATATTTATGACAAATCTCTACCATCCTTTTTTATTTGAAAGCTGCTGCATTATCAATGATTAAATTATTCGAGCAACCAAATCAAGACAAGATGTTATTTTCAACGAATGAAATGATTACCGCATCAGTAGCTTATCTGGTGGGAATTGCCTCAATCCATTTCGTGAAATAATCTGTCGCTGTGAGAATCCATCTATGCTGACTCGAAGAAGAGGGGTGAATTTCACCAATGAAATCCGATCCCCATTATTGGAAAGGGGCACTCACCTCTATAGGCTTAAGTGGTAAAGGTTGTAACTTCTCCTTTCCTTCGAAAATCTGACACTTATGATAGCGCTTGACCATTTTATATACATTAGCAAACAATGTCGGCTAATAGTATCCTACTCTCAGAATGTTATTTGCTGTTGACTTCCAAAAAAGATGACCACCACAATCTCCTTGGTGGCAGTCCTCCATGACCTTCTTTGCTTCCTTTTCCACCAAAAAATTTAACAGAACGCAACCAGGATCTTTCCAATACAGTGCAGAATTTAGAATGCGAAACTTGGCAGCCTTCAACTTGAGTGTTCTCACTTTGTTTCTAGTCATGCCAGGCAGTGGTGACAAATTTTTAAGCACATATATGATATCTGAATACCACGGAGAAAGAGCAAACTTTTCAGATACCTGAATTGATGATCCTTCCTCATTCTCATCGGACATAGTAGCGATCATATTTATGTCCAAGGTGTGAAAGTTTGATTCAACCATTAACTTTGCCAATCCCTGTCCTTTCACTAGCTTTGTGGGCTTTATTTCCACATCGTATTCCAGCAAGGCTGCAATCCACTTGCCTCGTCTTCCTTTCGGATTAGTCTACACTAAAACATCTTTGACAGCAACGTTAGGAACATAGGCCAAAATATGGGAATGTAGAATATATACCCGGAAATCTTTCAATGCCTTCACAAGTGCCAGGGCTTGCTTCTCAATGATGGTGTATTTTAAGGCTGCATCTCTTATATCTCTGTTGAAGAATGCAATGGGTCTTTCGTGATCATCTCTTTTCTGCAATAACACCACTGCCATAGTATGCTTCGAAGCAAATGAAAACAATATGAAATCCTGAGTGTAGTTCGGGCTAACTAGAACTGGAGCTAAAGAAAGAGCCAATTTGACCAAATTGAAAGATTTTACATCCTCCTCCGTCCATTTCACTTGGTTTTCCTTCTTAAGCATGTTTGTCATCTCTCTTAGGTGCTCAGCAAGATTAGGTACAAAGCGGTGTAGAAAGTTTATTTTACCATTGAAAGATTGTATCTATGTTTTATTCTGGGGCAGATCGATTTGCTGAATTGCTTGCACACGTACTGGGTCGATAGGAATTCCATCTTTTGAGATAATGTGTCCAAGTAGTTTTCCTTCCTCCATGGAGAACAAGCTCTTCTTCGGATTCAGTGACAAGCCATATTTTCTACACTTTTGGAAAAGAGTTTTTAGATGGTACATGTACTCTTCATCAGATTTGGAAAACATCGTCAAATCATCCAGGTACACAACCAAAAAGACATCCTTCTCATTTGCAAAAGCCAAGTCCATTGCATGCTGAAATGTGGCACCTGCGTTCTTCAAACCGAAAGGCATTTTAGCGTAATTCCCCATGGAGTGGTGAACGATATCTTGTCTCGATCATCTTCATGGACAAAAACTTGGTTATATACGGAATAACCATCAAGTAGTGACATACGAGATGCTCCCACTACTCACTGAAGTATATGGTCCATTTTGGGCAGTGGATAGTTGTCTTTCAATGAACCTTTATTTAGATTTCTAAAATCAATGCATAAGCGAATCTCACTTGTCTTCTTCCGTATGGGCACCAAATTAGAGATCCAATCCAAAAATATGATGGGAACAATGATTCTTGATTTGTACAACCTGTTTATCTCCTTTTCAATAGATGGCAGCAACTTTGGATTTAGCCTTCTCAACTTTTGTCTGAATGGCTTCTGATTGGGCTTGATGGGTATAGTGTGTTGAATTATATTGGTATCGTATGTTTTTAAGTCAGAATAGTCCCAAGCAAACACATCTGCAAATGAAGACAACAAACTGATATAATTGTCCTTGATCTTTGGTGGCAATGCTTTGGACAATTTTATCAATTTAGGATTAGTAGTTGTTCCGATATTGACCTCTTCCACACCCTTCTCTGTTGGCTGCAACATTGGCTTGCGGGCTACATCATCTTGATCAAATAGTTCTTCTAAAGGTATCAAGCCTTTAGGAATAACGTTATTCTTCAGCTGCAACATGTCCATTTCATTGATCTGCACCTCATTTGTACCATTACCTTTACCATCGTCATTTTCTACATCAATTGAGGTCTCTTTGAACTTGCCTTTGTTTTGCAGAAAATCATCAATCTCCTCACCATCTTGGAAAACTTGCCAATATCTCTGATTGTTTGGAACAATTGGATGATGCTTGACATGGATTTCAAATTTATTGCTAGAGTTCATTTGGATCTTCAAACTACTTGCTGCCTTAGCAAGAGCATCAGCAATACTATTTTGTATACGAGGCACACATGTCAAGGTGTATTCTGAAAATAATTTTAGGATGTCTAGAATTGCATTACGGTAAGCCCGCATCCTAGGATGCTTTGCTTGATATTCGCCTTTGACCTGCTTAATCAACAATTCAGAGTCGCCATATACTGAAATCCTCTTAGCATTCAGCTTTCTTAGAAGCTTTAGGCCAGCAGTTAGAGCTTCATACTCAGCTTCATTATTTGAACAATCAAAAGCCAACTTATAAGAGCATACCCGCACTTTACTAGGGACTTTGTTCGGGGCGGAGAAAATACTTTGTACCCAAATTCCAATTCCAGTGCCATCAATTCCCACTGCTCCATTGAAATCCATGGGCCACAAACCTTCTTCCTCCTCTTGCAAGTGTTGGAACTGTTTTCTGTGCCTTGTCTGCTTGTTGTCCATTACTTTCAGCTGATTGTCCGATGGTGTTCTGCTATTCTTGTCCTTCTTTCTTTAAAACTCCTCTGAAATTTTCTGTTATTTCTGGAATATCATCTGCTTCTACTAACTGACTATCGATATCATTGAAACTATCTGAATACAAAACAAAAGACTCTAAATCTGTATGTACATAATTAATCAGATGATTTATCGGTTTCTCCCTGCTTGTGAACATGTATTTCATTTTTTGTTCCCGATACAATTTCCTCATTTGGCCAAACACCGGAATCGTTGCATAGGAGAAATCTAGTTGTAGTGTCCCTTTCAATTTCGCTACCCAAGACCTGGAAAGAAGCATGCCAAACTTGGGGGGAACATCTGCTACAACAACATCCATCAAAACACTGTTCATTGGGAGCTAATCCAGACTCACAACCAAGTCTTTGATGAGTCCTATACATCTTACTCTGCTGGAATCAAATGAATAGAGATCATGGTATTGCCAGGTGATGTCCAGACCAAGCTTATCAATGATAGCCTTGGACATGAGATTGTGAGAAGCTCTGGAATCGAACATGGCATTATGTAACACAAAAGCATGCAATATTAAACTGATGTAAAAAGGTGGCACATCACTATCAGGAGACTCACCATTCGATGCTGGCCCAAAAATCATTTCAGGTTGATCATCTTCGACATTCACCATGTCAGAGATTGGGTCTAAATTCAGCATTTTAGATACCTACCCTCTATAACTACTGTTCCTCATTATTTCAGTCAAGGGGATGGATAACTTTAATTTAGAAATCTCATTCTCTAAATTAAAAGCGGGAATCTTTTCTACCTCTTTGACTAGGATTTCTTTCCTTTCCTTTTCTTTCGACGCAACTTGCTGATGTGATTGTTCTGCTAATGGTGATTTGCTGCTCTCCTGACCAACTGCCTCCTTTCCTTTCCTTCGTACAACTGATGAATCATTCTTTGATGCTTCAACATCCTTCCTTTTCTGAATTGGTTTGACTGGCACATCTCTGTTTCTAAGTGAATATCGTTGTTGCTGGGCGGATAGAGCATTCATATAGCCTCTTTGGTACTCATCTGATTCTTCCTCCAAGACGGTATCATTTGCTAGAATGAAATCTACATCTTTGTGTGCAGCCGAACTTTCTGCATACTCCTCATCCTCAGTGAGATAAATAGGCAAATCATCAGGAGTAAAGAGGTGATTTTCTTCACCTATTATATTCCCGTCCTCATCTAACTCCGGTCCATGCACAAAAATTTGCTGCAAAGGTGTCTGTACTGGCTGTTGTGTTGTCTTCTCTTGGGCTCACTGATCTCTCTGTCTTATTCTATATTGTCGTTGTTGTTGACCACGAAAGATAGGATTTCTAACTTGTGGCTCCGGTTTGTCAAGTTTCACCCTTTCAAGCATCTGCTCTACCTTCCAGAGTAATTGATCTACCAAGGAAGACTCTTCTTTTATGGTGACCTTCTTCTCTGCCTTTGCTCTAGCTCTCTTGGTCAGCAGATTTGCTTCAACACTGACCGCTATCTTCTGCATGTCTTCCATTGTGGTCGGTTCTCTCTCTCTTAATTGATAAGCCATGTCAGCATCAAAACGATCCGGGAACTTCACCATGGCTAGCCCCACAGGTGGCCTTAGATGATCTGGAATTTCGTTATAAACTGAATTGAACCTAATGCAATAGTCTTGGACCGACTCACTAGCGTTTCTTTTGATTTGCTCATATTTAGCTAGAATTTGAAGAGGATTCTTTTTCACTTCCTAGCGGTTTAAAAATTGTCTTTTTAGGTCGGCCAAGGTAGTGATGCATGCAGCCGGCAAACCTTTGAACCATTTCCTCACTTCACCTGCAAATTTCTGTACAAAGAGTGTCATCGCCACATTCTCTGCATTGATCTCATGAAGTTCATAGAAATCTGCCATTCTATCCACATGTTGCTGAGCAGTAATGTTGTTAGGAATGCCATCAAAAGACGGGATTTTGCTTTGATAATCTGCTGGCATATCATCTAAAACTTGAGGTAGAACAAGAGGTGCAAAACGGGCAGCCATCACTCTCGGTGGATTTGGCCTCGGAGGTGTTGGAGGAGTGTGCACCGTTTGTAAGGGGCTAGCAATTGGAGTTTGAAGCTGGGCTATAATGTAATTATCGACCAACCGGTTAGCCTTTTCCGTCTCCAAGTCTACAAGAAACTGTGGATTGTGAATAGTAGAGTCAACCACCCTTCCGGATTTGGTTTCGAACAATGATAGTTCAAACTGCTCATCAAACTCTAGCTCTTCAAGATACTAAAGAATGTTCGGGCATGAATGGGATTTGAATACGGGAGATATAGAGCTTTCTTAACGACGAATTCTTGAAATCAAATTGGGATTTTCGTAGATGTGCGAAGGATCTGGATCTGGATTAGCTCTGATATACCTTCTAGATGCCAGCGTGCTATTGAGAAAAATCGAAGGACACAACCAACTTACTCGGCCTATCTAATCCTAAACTTATCATCAACAAGCTTAGAATTATCGAGAAGTAAGAGGATTGATTTTGTTCCCCAGTGAAGTCGCCACTATGTTAGCACTTAAATCCGCCTTAGGCTGAAGGAAGGAAAAATTCAGGGTAACCACCAACCATGCTCAGTCTGGTAGCTAGCCCTACCAGAACATGAGAGGGCTCTCTCCATGTCACGCTCAGTGAATAAGTAAACGAAATGGCCTGAGATGACTTACAGTGAAATATTGATCTTAGACTAGTAAGTAATTCTGGATACAAGAAGCAATTTTTTATGAATGACTGAGTGTCTCGGATGGTATGGGACCAACGGACAACAATGAGCAGAGAATTTAATACAAAGGCACAGATTACTTCGTGAGGCAAGAGAGGCGGAAAGTCTACCAATTTAGTTTAAAATAACACGGAATGGAAAGATTATTTAGGAGCGTGAAAAGGGCATAAGTACATGAGTCCTTTCAATAGAAAAAGAACACTGAAACATGAAATTTTCCCACAGGCAGAGCAATAAAAATGAATTCTACCTTATCTAACTTAGAAAATTTCACTAGAAATGAATATGAAATGAACTGTGAAACATAACGAAATACATATGAAACATAAGAGACACATTTTCTACAACACACACAACATGAATCTCATGAAACAGAGCCACTGCCTTTCATTAATCCTTTGTCAAAATATACAATGAAGAAACAGAGTTTCTTTCCCACAGTCTCCCAGAAATTACAAGCCAACCAACCATGTGCAAATGGTTTGCATACAATAAGTAGACTATGCCATAAGGAAATAGAACAACCAAGAGTTGGGGAGTTTCTCAAATCATTACAAAATGGAGATGGAAAGCCAACCATTAGCTACAGGTGTAGCGTTACCAAAATGACAAATGGCTTGGGTGACTGTTTGCCTTGCTTTGCCACTTGGATAGAAGCCAAACTCTTTAAACTTTACCTTAGTTTGCGAAAAAAGTGAAGTGTAGATGAGCGGGCCCACTTTGGAGAATGTTGCGAATCGAAATTTCGCGAAGCGGAGGTGAATTTGGCCTTTTTCTCTATATGCGCTGTGCCCAAATCTATACATGCTGTGCCACTTTGGAGGCTATTTTGAGGTACTTTCAAGAGTTCAAATTCTGTCCAAGTGTGCTTGTTGGAAAGCCTTGCCTGTCTACTCTCCAACCCAAGTGGAATTTCTAAATTTGGTGCTCATTTGCCCCTCCAAAACTTCATTCTCACAAGACTGCTTCTTGTGTGTCAAAATAGGGGTAGAGAGGTCATCTTTTGAGTGTTTTTCACCTCCTGGAGACTCAAATCATGCCCAAATTTCTTGTCCAAGTACCAGTAGTCGTGAGTTTGCATGCTGAATCCAAAAATGCAAGCCATTTGTCATTTGGAGCTCCCAATCCTAAGTGTCGCTCCAGTGGCATGGCACACAAGGAGAAGAAACCTGCGTTGTGACCAAAAAATTGCCCCAAATTTCTTGAAATTTGGGCTAGAGGTTTTTGAAGAGGCACCATAGTAGGCAACAAAGGCTTCAGTGAAGATTCGAAGCCAATCTTGCTCTTTTTTCCTCTTCTGCCTCTTTGTTGCTTTGCTCAATTTTGCCTTCAAGCTCCTTATCCGAGCCTTTGAACTCATGTTCTCTGCCCTGTAATGATAAAACACCCACCTCAGTATGGTTTTGTCTCTGTCGGCCTTCTCTAGTAGTCTCTCAAGCTGGATGTTGATGCACTCGAGCCGAGACTCACGATCATTGTTAATCTCTTGCTCCAAGGTAGTGAGCTCAATCCTCCTTTGTTGGGCAGCTTGTTGACTCTCACGGATGCTTTGCAGCTCCATGATCTCATGCTGGTCCTCAAGTTGTTTGTTCCTTTACTCCAAATACCTGATGATCCATTTGGCCCTCTCCAAATTGAGTGACAAGTCTTGGATCTCCGTGCTCTGCTCCTCGATGGTCATCCTAAGTTTGGCACTCTCCACATCTGCATCATCATCCTGAATGAGGATGAAGTCAGCCTCCTGTTCACTTGATGGCCCCTCATCATGCATGGGCCTCTTGCCCTTGTTCTGTAAGTATGTTGTCGATGCTGGAAGCGAGGCCCGTTCCACCCCGGGTGGAGATAACACTCGCTTTGCTACTGCAAACAAGTGCCTACTGCCTCTCTGATATGTAATGAATATTGGCATAGTAGTGGTCTCATGGCACTCATACTGATGAGAAGGACCACCTATCTCATACTCTGCCTCTGATAATACCTGTGAAGTGCAGAAGAGGTCACAGGAGATGAAGTCCTCCCAAGCAATTCCCTGCAATCCTAGTTGATGATCCACCAAAGTCCAGATAAGAGAAAAGTGATAAACACTGTTAAGTTTCGTTTGAGGGGTCTTATGCTGCATGAAGGTGTTCATGCTCTCTATGTTCCTGCAAATGAAAAATGGGAGGTTCATCATCCACACACTGGTAAAGTGCATGAGCAACCTGATGTGGTAGGTATATAGACGAGAGAAGCTCCCCTCACAGCTAAAGTAGTTCATGATCAATTTCATGAGTGGAGCATACTCATCTTTCAAATATCTAAATGGAAATACTCTTGTGAGCTACCTCAAGAATCTAAACTTAATGTAAGGCTCTTAGTGTTGCCTATCCACCTTCTTCTTCTTGTGCCACTGTTCTCCAACATTCGGTATGTCGGTTGCCACTGAGATAGTTTTGGGTGTCAATGTGAAGGTGACCCCGGCCAAGATAGACTGACCTCCATGTAGGTGAAGCACAAAAGGACGGGTCAACTCATTATGAACTCTAACATTAGCCACCCTTTGACAAAATTCAAAACATGATAGATGCTAGTAGCATGACATAACAAGAGGGCAGGCCTATAATTCAGTGAGTGTAGTTGGCTCATCCCTAACATGTTTACCACTGTTGTGGTGCCTCCTGGGAGCCTGTTCTTCTGAGGATGAATCACTTTGTGTCTCCATCTCATACTCTGATGAATGCTCTGGTGCCATGACTATTGTGTGTACTTTACTTGGGCTGCCCTTTGATGATGATGTGAAACTAGGTGTTGTTGTGATATCTACAACCAAGGGGAACAATGAAAAAAGGGAGTATTAGGAGGGAAGTAATATGAAGGGAATAGGGGTTATGGGGAGAAGTTTGTTTAGGGATATGTAAGGGTTTGGGTATTTGATAAGGTAGGGTTTTGGGATTTTGATAAGGTAGGGTTTTGGGGTGTTATGTTGACAAATAAGAGGAGGGGATAGGGAATAGGGTTTGGTAGTGTTTTAGGGTAGGGATAATAGGAAAAATAAGAAAGGAGGGATAGGGAAAAATGGCAAGCAAGGGAGAAATTAGGGGTGAAAATGGAACCTTGGCATCAACACCACAATTATGCAACCCTAGCAACAATGGCTTTTGGTGTTTTCTTTGTGGTTGGTTTTATGAGTTTTGTTGCAATTAAACATATCCATGAACCACCATATCATTCATAATTTGATGAGCAACCCATGATATAGAGCCTACCTATTGATTTGAGGGGTTTCACAAGCAACTTGAGGCAATTTGGCACGATTTCGGGCCTTTATGGGTGTGCGCCGCACACCAAACCCAGTGCGTTGCGCCCTGTGTGTGCGCCACCCCCGTAGAAATTTTGCACTATGGGGTGGCTCTATGTGTACCCCACTTTGTGTGTGCGCCGTGCCCCTCTGTGTGTGCGCCGCACCCTGGAAACTGCCTCCAACTTCACTCCAAACAGGCACTTTTCACTCTCAAACACTTTGCTGTGTTTCTCAATAACCTCGATTAGCACAATGACCTTGTTTGCTTGTGGAAACCTCTATTTAAAGATTTTGAAGTCATGGGTTAAATTTTTGCTTCTTGAAAAACCCATTTTTCTAATGTTATGTTTTGACACTTTTTCACTGACTTAAAGCAACACTGAATTTCACTTTTCCCTTTGAAATTTTAGCTCAAATGATGACATTTTCAGCACTCTTTGCAGGGATTGCATGACAAGGCATTTGGCCATGGAAATCATGACTGCACCTGAAGAAATAAACTGACGAATTTTTTGAAAATTTTATCACCAATGAAACTGTTTGACTTTTCTTCAAGACAGAGTTTTGAAGAAGAGTCGAAGTCTATCAACACGACGATGAAACTCTCTGAATCATAACTTTGTAAGGGCCTCACTCTGGCTTGCATGGCTTTATTGGACATGGTTGAAGACCAAATTGATTAATCCCTAGACCTAATGATTGAAAATGACTTTTGTCCATTAAAGGACCAGACCTTGACTATCATGGACTTTAGTGATCATTGACAAAAGACCTAAGCCAGCAGGAGCTAGACATGAGGGGAAATGACTAGCATGACCTTTCCCGTCAGATTATGGCATGCCCCTAGTGGAATGTAGCTGGGTGAATGGAGCGGGACTCCTAAAAATGAAATGCATAAAGAGTTTTGATCTTTGATGGAGGACTGACTAGACCAACTCTAACATCGAGAAATATAATCGACATTAAATGAATAATAATCAAGGTTTCTTCATTACCTGGGTTTGAGAAGCATCGTGAAAAGAGGAAAGATGAATGCTTAGAGAGACTATTCGGTGGTTAGTGCCTCTTCTCAAGCATGAAGAAATATTAAAGGAGGAATGACTCTGTAATTGTGTAAAGTCTTACCTCTATGAGAGTGCAACCTTCTTCCCATCTCATCCTTGTTGGGGTGAGAAAAACATATGCTGAAGAAACTACCTGCAACAGAGAATAAATTGATTAGTAGAAATCATCCTAAACTAGAAACAAAATCGACTAAAGAACATCAACGATGATAGATTCATGATACCTTACCTAGATGCTTGTGAGACCCCATAGAACGAGAAGGGCACAGTGCCGCCATGATTTTTCTTTCAACCCTTGACAGGTTGTAGAGCCACAGTACATGGTGTGCACAGAGCCAAATGAGAAATGTACATAGAGGAAAACCTAAAGTATGGCATAGGTTTAGCTGGGAGCACGAGGACCATTAGATCCACAGATCCAAATCCCACGGTGGAAGATCACTCGACGTTCAATGATCCAAGTTGTTCTGGTGAAAGAATTTAGAGCAGGATTGTCAAGAATTTAAGTCAGAGCCATATGTGGTAGCTCAACCCTCGTCTACCTCCTCAGTATTAAAAACGCTACCATATCGATGCATTTTCCATTAGGGGTATATCAATGTGAAGGTTTATCGTGGATATGTCAGACAACTGTATTCAAATTTAAATGTTCATACAACCTTAATCAATGACCCTTGAATGATGCTTTAATGTATTTAACGGGATACGTGGTAATTAAATTTTGGTTATTTTTTTATTTGTTATGCGTGTTAAGTGTTACAAATGGTATTAGAGCCTAGGCTCGCACACTGAGACTTCTGGGACAGATAAATACACATATAATTAAACAACGAAGAAGGTTATAATATACATATATATATGCAATAAACAACTAAGTATGTGTGAATGCAAACATAGAGACAGAGGTCAGCACCCAAAGAGTAGAAATACAGAGGAGCCCTAGACTATCGAACCAGTCGGAAGTGCCTTATGTAGAGGCCAACCCAGACATATGGATACAACTGGGAGAAGAATGTCGACAGACCAATGTTTCCTTACTTGAAACAGTGCAACAATTACATGCAGAAATGATGAACTTGAGAATGGATAATGAAAAACCAAGGCAGGAACAACAAAGGATCCTTAAAATCATGTTCGACTGATAGAATCAATGAGGACCAGACCCGAGTGAGGAGGATAGGGAGAAAACCCCAACAACCCATCATGGCAAAGATAATGTAGAATCAATGGAGGGACATAAGTAGGATGAAGAGGGGCATTCAGATAATGTTTCCAACCAAAGAAAAAAAAATATAGAAGGTGGAATTACGAGGTGAGTTCAAAAAATAAAATCGTCGCTTTTTGGAGGAGAATCTGAAGAGGCAGCTGAAGCATGGCTAAACGACATGGGTAAATATTTATAGATTTATGAATATACTGACAAACTTAAATAACGGCTGGCAATTTACCATTTAAGGGGCAAGGCCACCCTTTAGTGGGAAGAAATCAAGACTATGAGAAAAATTGATGAAGAACAAGTGACATGGCAAGAATTTTAGAAACATTTTAAGGATAAATATTTAACTGAGTGTTAGTATGATGAAAAAGCAAAGGAGTTCCATGACTTAAGGTTGGGAACCTTGACCATGTATGAATATTTGAAATGATTTACTTCCCTGTTACGATATGTCCCATACATGCAGGAGGAAAAGTCCAAAATTTAGTGTTTTTTTAGTAGTTTACCCTACTTTATGAACAAAAAACTAGAATTTGGTTATCCTACAACAATGGATGATACGATGTGAAAAGCTTGTATCTGTCATTAGGAAATGAAAAAGAAGAGTGAGGGGTCCAAAGGAGCCATAGGCAGGAGAGTGAGGAATTTACCCCCAAACAGACAACTGAAGGTCACTAATGGAAGGAGTATTCAACAAGGAGCTTTCGGTAAATTTCCAAGGAACTAGTCAAAAGTCCTAGCTTACACTGAGAATAAACAATCGGAGGGAGTTAGTAAACCTGCTGCTGATCAACAACCAAAACAACCTCTACAATGCTGGGGATGTGGGGAATCCCATTACTACAAAAATTTCCTGCACAGAGCCTGAACATAACAGATTTAAAATATGTAGGAAGCCTCCACAGTTGGAGATATAGCAAGGTGTATGCCTAGGATTAATGTTGCTTTAGACGATCATCAGGCAAAATAACAACACACCATGATCGAGTGTAAAGGTATGATTGTTGAGAAACCTATTTCTATTTTATTTAATCTAGGTGCTAGCCTAAGCTATATTAGTCCTAAAGTGGTAGAGAAATGTTAGTTGCAAATAAGTATATTTAAGAAACCTTGGTTAGTTTAGCTAGCCACTGGGACAAAGAGAAGGGTATCTGTGAAAACAGTAAATTGCCCTATAACAGTTTCAGGATAGTCCATCCATGTTGACCTGAATGTACTTCCTTTAGGTTCATATGATGTATTAATAGGGATGGACTAGTTGGAAGGGCGTTGTTCCCTAGCTGATTGTAAAGATAAATATGTAAGTTACCTCACAGAGTCACAGAAAATGAAAGGAAATTCAAGGGATCAAGAAAAACATTAAGTTACATCTTATTACTGTTAACGAGTTAGGAATATATATCATAAAGGGATGCCAGATTTATGTTGTCCAAGTAGGATACACCAATGACTGAAGTAAAATGATTTCATTGGAAAATATTCCTGTGATTTAGGATTTTTTGGATGTGTTTCCTGAATCCATTCCTGGGTTGCCACCTAGGTGTGATATTGATTTTACAATTGAATTAATACCTAAAGCAGCTCTTGTTTCGAGAGCTCCTTACCGCATGAGCATCCATGAGTTAATAGAACTCAAAATGTAGCTTCAAGAACTTTTTGATAAAGGGTACATTTGCCCCAGTGTATCTCCTTGGGGATCTCCTGTGTTGTTTGTGCGAAAGAAGGATGGCACCTTAAGACTATGCATTGATTATCATCTGCTAAATAAACTGACTATGAAAAACAAGTACCCTTTACCACGTATTGAATATTTATTTGATAATGTGAGGGGACCGGCGTATTCTCAAAAATTGATTTAAGGTCTGGCTACCACAAGATCAGGATAAAGGATGAAGATATTTGCAAAACTGCATTTCAAACTCATTACGGCCATTACGAGTTCATGGTACTGCCTTTTGGCCTTACCAATGCTCCAGCTACTTTCATGAGCTTGATGCAGATTACTTTTCAGCCATTTCTAGATAAGTTTGTACTGCGTTTTATTGACGATATACTAATTTATTCCAAGCATCAAGAGGAGCATGAAAAGCACTTGTGAATAGTATTACAGGTTTTGCGAGATAATCAAATATATGCTAAGTATAACAAGAGATATTTTAAAAAAGTCAAATATAGTACCCGGGTCGTGTTATATTAGCTCAGGGAATAGTGGTGGATCCAGAAAAGATCAAAACCATTATGGAATGGACCACTCCAAAAAACGTTGCTCACATTCGATCATTTTTAGGCCTAGCTAGCTATTATTGTCGATTCATCAAAGGCCCTCTGAAAATATCTTGTCCTATGACCTCGCTATAGAAAAAGGGGCATGCCTTCCAATGGGTAGTTGAATGTTAGCAAATTTTTGAGTAGCTAAAGCAATTACTTACTGCTGCACTCGTGCTAAAAGTAGCAGATCCAGAAAAATCTTTTGTGGTTTGCACAGATGCAAGTAAGGAGGGTGTCGGCGGTGTATTAACAAAATAAGGGAAGGTTATAGCCTGTGAGTCACGAAAATTGAAATATTATGAGTAGCGATACTCTGCATATGATCTTGAGTTGACCACAGTGGTACATGCACTCAAAATGTAGCGACACTACCTCCTAGGAAATAAATTTCTATTATTAATAGATCATAGCAACCTTATAAACTTCTTTAACCAATCTAGCTTAAATGCTCAGTAGGCTAGATGGATCACATTCTTGATCGAATTTGACTTTGAAATGAAGCATCTTAAGGGAAAAGAAAACTGACTGGCCAACGCATTAAGCAGGAAACTACATTGCATCTACGAAATACAATTTAGTCAAGTACAATCTAACCTTCCTGAAATCATCAGAGAAGCATCCCTCGAGGACCCAAAATATGTATTCCTTTGGCAGCAAGTATCAGAAGCTCAGGAAAAATGAAAACAATCTGATTATGGTATAAATCTCGACAAAATGTTAACATTCAGAAACGGAATATATGTCCTTAATCAAAATTATGTCAAACAATTGTTATTCGATGAGTTTCATAGGAAGGCTTATGCTACTCACCCAGGATAATAGAAACTATTTTCTGCCATCAGGAAAAGTTATTTATGGCAAGGTTTAAGGAAAGATGTTGCAGAATACCTATCCAAATGTTTCGAGTGTCAACTAGTGAAGGCAGAACATCAGCACCCCGTTGGTCTATTGCAGTGATTACACATTCCTGAGTGGAAATGGGAGACGATCACTCTAGACTTCATCACAGGATTACCTCACACTAAGAAACAACATGACTCAATTATGGTGGTAATGGAAAAGTTAAGCAAAACAGCTCATTTCATACCTGTAAAATCCACCTTCAAGATTGTAGAAATCGCAGACATATTCATGAGGTAAATCTTATGGTTACACGGGATACTGTTGGGTCCTTATAATACTAGTGATTACCCCCTTACTATTGTATTTATACCCCTTATTAATATTGTTGTGCCCCTATTGTCCCCATATTGTTATTATTGTGCCCCATAGAATCCCTCTATTATTATTTTTGTGGCTTTATATTATTATTGTTAGGTCGGCTGCATTATATGTGACTCCTTAGACTCCTATATATAGAAAGGAGGTTTTGTCATTTGAATCATCCAAGAATTGTTAATTTATGTAATGTAAAGGAGGTTGCCCCTCGAAGAGGCTAAATTCTAAGGCATTGATCTTTCTTTTCTATCTTTCTTGAAGCTGGTTTCATAACATTTGGTATCAGCGCTTTGGATTCTAGAGTTTCGCTTCTCCAAACAGGGCATCGTGGCATTTTCACTATAACTTTTTTTTTGCGATGTTTCAGAAGTTGAAAAAAAAAACATTTTATAAGACATTGCGCTAAATCTTCGATCCGAATTTCAGAGCTTTTTGCACTATATTTGCAGAGATATGATCTGAGGAAGTTGGTCTTTTTGCACACTCCTGAATTACATTCCAAACAGGTGACTTGGGGGAAATCGTCATAACATTTTCTCTGAGCATTGGATTGAAATTTCATAAGAAGTTGCAGAAAGAGGATGGACTGTAGCTTTGTCTATATATTTTTTAGAGCTAAAGGTCGAAACAGTGACTCATGGCACGTCTTACAAGTTCGCTCTACTGAACTAGTCTATAATCAGGTCACTATGGGAGATTTCACATAACTCTTCCTTGGAGAATCCAATATGGATCAGACTAGTGGCATTGGAAAGAGGACACAGAGGGGTACCACAGGACGCAATTTCAAAAACTAGATGTTCTGAAAGTACAGAGATACATCAGAGGCAATATCGAGCTCCTACAAAGTGAAAAAAAAGGTGTGTAGGTTCTTTTAAATTTTTGCTTAAGATTGGTTTGAAAATTTATTTTCAAGGTATTCAAAGGGCTAGTAGAGCATTATTATCAGTAACTAATGCCCCGAGGAAAGAAAATGCAAACACCTAGTAAGGAACCTGAAAGCTCTAGCATGACTCATGAAGAAGGGGAAGAAATGCAACATTATATATCAAAATTACAAGACCAAGTGCAACAACTGTCCCTTACACAAAAAGGAACAGAACCTAAGATGGATGGTTTAAAGAAAGATGTAGAAGCTAAGATGGATGGTTTAAAGAAAGGTGTGAAAGCTAAGATGGACTATTTAAAGAAAGGTGTAGCAGCTAAGATGATTGACGTGGAAGCTAAGATGGATGATTTGAAGATAGATTTGAAGACAGACATGGACGAATTGAAGATAAATATGAATAAGTTGCTACAAGAAATGGGCACTAAGGGTGAAGGGGTATTGTTACACAAAAATATCATCACCATGATTATTTGTAGTCAGTATGGGTCTATAATCACCTATACTAGCCTCCTAAGCAAGTCTCAGACCTTAACTCTTCATGTCAAGCTTTACAAAAGAGAGAAAGACTTTGAAAATCAAATATTACTCTGGTTCTGCACTTTCTCCTACTTTTACCTATGGACCCGCACCCTTTGTTCATAATACCTGCGTACCTGACGCTCTGTCTGTAAAGGGGTGGGTGCGTACCCCTGTAAAAGTCAAAAAGGTGCAAGTTTATCCTAAAAAACTCACTTTTGGGTTAATTATAGATGTTTCTAGAAGGATTTTGACGTGGATTGTTCGCTCCAAAGTGGTTCATGAAACCCAAAAGAGAAGGAGCTAATCCCTTGATAGGAGGAACTATCCCTTTGAAGTAGGGCTTTATCCCTTTGAAGGAGGACCTAGTGACTTCCCTCCACTGCACTATAAATTAAGGCATTGGGTCAGTTGCTAGAGAGGTCAGAAGTTGAACATTTTGAGGGTAAATGCTGATGGAATTGGGAATTCCTAGTTAAACTTGAGAGGAGAGATCACATACCTTTTGGTTTCATTGTGAAGTGAGTGAAACTTGTCAAAGTAGAGGAGACTTCTTGTCGGACCCTGGGAGGAGCTTGTACAGCATCAAGGCACAGGTTGTAAAGTTATTCTTCATTTGAATTAATACAATTAGATTCATTTTTCTCAACAAATTGTCTTATGTGGTTTGTTTCATAATCTCCTTGATCATTATGATGAATATGCTTGATGATATT
>APFE030697255.1:38551-83588 GCA_000404065.3 Pinus taeda
TTTGTGGCTTTATATTATTATTGTTAGGTTGGCTGGGTTATATTGTGACTCCTTAGACTCCTATATATAGAAAGGAGGTTTTGTCATTTGAGTCATCCCAGAATTGTTCATTGATGTAATGTAAAGGAGGTTTCCCCCTCGAAGAGGCTGAATTCTAAGGCATTGATCTATCTTTTCTATCTTTCTTGAAGCTAGTTTCATAACAGATACCCAAGGTGGTAATTTCTAATAGAGATGTAAAATTTACATCTACATTTTGAAAACCCTCTTTTCTAGGTTAGGTACTCAGATTCAATTATATACTACCTACCATCCATAGATGGATAACCAAACAGAGCAAGTGAATCAAGTCCTAGAAGACATGTTAAGGATGTTCGTAATGCAACAACCATGTTACAGTTCTATTTGGGCACATCACTCCTGACAATCAGATCAGTACAATTAAGGGTCATCAAACCCTAACTTAGTTGCTACATGCGCTATACAAGTCATCAAATTGAATGCTTTCATCCATGAAAGTTACCTAGCTTGAAACCTTGTTGAAATTCCTCCTTGGGACACCACCGTAGCCTTGGTCAAGGGCAAATGCACTACAGAGAAGGTAGGCCCATTTAGACCTACACTGCATTACACTTAGGCCCACTTATACCCACGTTGGGCGAGAATGAGCGAAATTGGCATAGGATTTTGGGAATATTCCTTGATTATAAAGCATTCTAGATGGATTCTCCACTCTTATCTCATCTTATGAGCTCCACTTTGGATAAGCTATGGATCAATTAGTCGTCTATCCTCTCATACCTTTCTCCATGGAAACTAACTCCAATTTTGGAACACCATTGAATGCCCAATTTATGACAAAACGACTTGCATTTCCCTATAAATTGACCACTCATCATAGTGTTCAAGGGGCTGAAATTTGGATATTCTAGTGAAATATTCTTGGTTTGATACTTGAAATCATTTTCAAGTAATGCTATGCTACTATATTGATGTGATATTGGTGTGATGAGGGTTTGGACTAAGTTGGCTAAGTGGCACGGGAGCGAACCACATTAGGTGTAACTTCTCCTTGTATCAATCAATAAAGTTGTTTATTCCTTTTTCCATATTCTTGTCCATATCTATGATGATTATATGTTCAAATGTTGTTGATTCCATTTGTTTATAGTAGATAGATCATATGCTTTGATTGTTGTCATCTTCTACTTATGTTGGCAGGTACCAATTGAGAAAATTCAGTTTGAGCGGGAGCGACAGGAGCAATTAAAAGGAGATCAAAGGAAGTGAGATATCACAAGTAGGTTTCTTCATCTCATTTATCTATTGTAGGAAAATGTCAAACCACTTTATTTTTGTTGTTCTAACTGTAACTACCCACTTAGGGAAGATGTACTTATCCATAGGTATAAATTTTGTATAACAAATTGGTGACCATACTGGAGAACAACCGTCATTCCTGGTAGTTTACCTTTATCATATTACATCCTAGTAGAATTTACTTGACTTCATTGATCTCCTTTCAGTCATTCTGAAGCTTTTTTGGTCAAAAAGTGTGCTTAAATGTCTCTTGATTGGACTCTCTAGCACTAGCGCAGTGTTGGTCTTGACACGGTGTGTTGCAGAGTGGCCTTAGCTTAGAGACAGTGCACTACAGTGCATTGTCTCCCACTCAGGGCTGCGTTGATCCTTGTCAAGCTAAAAAAACCCATCTTTTGCTTGGATTTTTCCAAATTTTCTTCTGATGTTGTTTGCTGAAAGATCAATGTTTTCTGTCTCTGAAATCAATTTGCATTTCTTCTCCTAGCCCTACTTTGGCCTTGAATGTTTAGTGTTTCTTAAGAGATTTCTTTATCATTATCAATTCATTGTCAAAGTTAGCTTACATCAATTAGTCTTTTCTAAAAAACAATTGTCGTAAAGTCTTCATTTCTTTGAAAAGGAGACTGTCATAAAGTCTTCCTTTCTTGTGAAAAGAATTGATTCATCATTTGTGCATTTAATTTCTTTATGTTCATCTAAACATTAAAGGAATGAAAAGAAAATTATGCATAATGCATTTAGAACTTTGTGTGTGCTTTTAGGAATGGTATAGGGAAAGTTGCATTATATCTACTCTATGCTCTTTGTTTAAAGATTTTGATTGCTCTATCCCTTTTAGTTACGGTTTTCATTGTTTAAATCAAATGAAAAGAATTTTTGTCATTTTAGTTGCGTTCTAAGATTTTGAGAAACATCACGTGGTGAACCTAAAATGAAAACTTTTGAAGAAGATCAAGCAAAATTTATCTCAATTAATCTAATGGAGCATTGTAACATAACAAATAACATTTAGAGGTCTAGGCTAGAGACATGTTCTAGCATCATTAAACATAGCAGTTGTCACTACTGGTTTGCGCTACATTTCGAGTGTGATACCTCGTTTCGCATACGTAATTATATCATAGCTTGTCCACGTACTTTCAGGTATATAGGGCAATGTTATAGTACGAAAAGTATAAAGGAATGCTCTCACTGTGCGGTTTTGCATTAGACAGTGCTAACACAAATTGGGCCTCCACGTACTTTCAGGTATATATGGGAGGACTACATTAGGCTATTATCCATTAATAGGTAACTGAGTCGGCTACCTTATATACTGTGATACACTGAAAACAACATTCAGGGAGATTTCTTGCACGTATGTTAAGTCCTTGGTTTACTGAGGTTGTATATTGCAGTTCACAGTTACTTGGTACTCCTTTCGCCTAGATTATCCCTCTTTTGTTTTGATGGGTTATTTTGATTAAAATAAAATTAGCTAACCATGGATAACATCCTCTGAGTCACTCCTTACTTTATATTAGGTTGAGATGTATGGCAACAACTCCGAAGTCTACCGATTAACGAATTCCTTATAATGGGAATCCTAGTCCTTTTTCTCCTTTCGGAAATATTAGTGCTCCTTTTATGGCTACATTGTCCTTTCCAAGACTTACCATCAGCTTGCCAGTATGGTTGTTCTCAACCTCCTTGGCCAAGCAACTAAATATTCCTACAATTGGACAAAATCAACCTCTAATTGATCCCAAAGTTAACCCTTTACCTTCTTCATCAATTGTTTCTTCCTCCCATTCTTCCTCTTCACCTAGTGAAAGTATTGACACTAGTAACTAGGTGGATAAGAAGAAGAAGAAAGGGAAGAAGAAGAAGAAGAAGAAAATTCAGCAAGGGGGTAACCAAGCAACCATTGCTTTGAATGCAACTTTTGATGAGAAACCATCTGATAAGCCTCACAAACTTCGATATCCTTGCAAACTTTGTATGGGAGACCACCTTCTGCAAAAAATTTCTGGCATTCCTCTGATCTTAGAAGAATGGTCTTCTCATTCACATCATACTGTGTCACCAACTTTTGGAGATCATGCTGGTGACACGCCATCAACTAGTGTTTGTAAAGTTCATGGAAAGAAGGGTAAAGTTAAGTTTCCCTGTAGGTTATGCGAAGGGAATCACCCCATTCACCTTTTTCCCTATCTAGATGAAGCCCAAAGAGTGTTGGATAACCATCATGATTCTCCACAATGACCTCCATATGGTAACAGGAGACTCTCCCTTAATCCTTCACTATTTGATGAAGTCACTGACCCAAATTAACTATCAATCAAACCCACTCTCTCTGAATGTGAATCCCATGAGTCTATACCTGACCAATCACAGGTCAAGGAAATTGTTGACCTAATTTCACCTTCAGTTAATCATACCTTTCCCATAGAGAGTGAGTATGATACCACTTAGGTTCTTTTCGTTTCTTCAAATTCCAATGAACTTGGAGGCAACCCACATGTTCCACCACGAAAGGAGGAAAATCCTCCCATTCTCATAACTCAAGGGGGTAATTCTCCCATTCTTATGGTACCCCCTCCAAGTAGTCTGCTCACTTCCTTTGATTGGAATCAACAGGCAAGATGCCATCTTCCTTCTTATGTGCCTTTCTAGATCATAGTACAGGTCTATAATATGATTATATCTGGCACTATTATAGATGAAGGTGCATCTATGCATATCCTTTCCTCCACTTCTTGGCAGGCGCTTAGTTCACCACCACTTGTGACTGTTACTCAGAATTTGTTGGCTTTTAACAAAGGAACCAGTCAACCATTAGGAATCCTTCCTCAATTTCCTATTACTTTGGGAGGAAAAATTATTTATCTCAATGTGATGGTGGTCCCAGACCCTTTATATTACAATTTACTTCTTGGGTGTGACTATGTTTCTGGCATGGGAGCTATTGTTTCAACAATCTTTCAAGTGATGTGTTTCCTGCATGAAGGTATAATTATCACCATTGACCAGCCTTCATTTCCCAATCCAAATATGGCTTCCATTCAACCATCTTCCCTAAATGGTCCTTTCGTCCCAATGTTATCTTCCTTGCCATGGGTCAATTATGTGGCAACCCATTCCATGCCTACATCAATTGAAGATCAATTCTGTGATGTTGTGCATTATGTACTAGGGCATTGGAACCAAATCTCTCTAATGGATTCCTTGCTATGTATCCCTTCTAGAGAATTTTTCTCCCATCTGATGAGAACCTCTTGGAATTCATGATGTCTTATGGGTCATGATCAAGGAATCATGAGCATAGTTCCTTGTCTTGTGTCAAGTTTATTAAAAATGAAACAAGGAATCTGAGAAGAGTTCCTTGTCTTGTATAAAGCTCATTAAAAAATGAAACAAGGTCCCCTAGAGAAAAGTTCTAATTTGAGTCTTGTAGTCTACTTAGGTGAATGTAATGAAGCTTGAGGGGCATGCACCTAGAATCGAGTCATCATGCTAGGCGCATGTAAACCAATCTCAAGCATTGTTTTTTCATGGTTTAAGCTTGTGTAAAAATGAACCCACCTTGTGTAAAAATGAAACTGAATCCAAGCATAGTTTTTCGTTTCAAGCTTGTGTAAACATGAAACTGAATCCAAGCATAATTCCATGGTTCAAGCATGTGAAAAAATGAACCCATCTCCATTTTAACCATCGTGATTTCCATTCTATCAGCCTATTTCATCAGATGAGCCTTTGTTTTTCTCCTTCCATCGTCACTATCTGCTTGGCCGATCATACACTTTCACTTGGTTGTTTTACCCTTTTTGAGGAACAGTTGCAATGAGTGGTATTATTAGCTAGCCTCTTTGCATAAATCAACATGTCTTGAGAAATTCCAACATCATCAAAACCAATTGCTATCCTAGACACCACTCGTTCCTCTAAGATGAGCCAACTTTAAGCTCTTTTCTGACTCGTAAAAAATGAAAAGATCACTAAGTATTTTCCTTTTTGACTCGTTAAAAGAAAATAAAAATAGGGGGTTTGCTTTCAATCTCTTTTCTGACTCCTTAAACACGAAAATATTTTCATGCGCTTGTCCTTTCCAGCTTGTAAATGGATTGGAAACAACATCTACTCAGTATAAGTTTAACCCTTTTCCAGATTGAGATAGATTTTTTACGAAAAAGGAATACATTGATCGAACATGGTCAATATGTTCCCTCTCGCATTATTTTACCCTTTTTTGGATTTGAGAGACAAATTTACGTAAAAGAACTTGTGGAGTTTTCTTTATGTCCCTTTTCAAACTCTCTAAACATGAAAAGGGCTGAGTTATCATTATTGTTAAATTCTTTAAAACATCAACTAGTGACAAACTTGTCTATCATGACAAGACCAAGTTTCACCTTTGCCAAGCTCGTTAAAACATCACATAGTGATGGATTCACAAGGGTGGAATTATACTACAAGAATATGTTATCCTCGTCAAGCTTATTAGAAAATAAAGAGGTACTGGTCAACAATGACTGGGGAAAATAGGAAAAGGGATAGATCACTTTATTGTAGCAAGTCACTCTTGAACATTACACTTTCACTTCATCTTTGTGACTATTTGGGTTGGGTTATCTTCTTGATGGTTATCATACCTATGGTCTATCACATCATCCATCACTTTGGTTTTGGGTCAATGCTGCCAATTCATTTAGTGTCGCTAACATACTCAACAGAAGTCACTTAGTAAACTTCATCCTTTGCAATACTCATAAACCTTCATTTTCATGACAGATATTCTTGAACATTGTGTCGTCAATTACATTTTATCTTCAAAATCATTACATTCGTTTTGTGCCATTGATGGGGGATACATCAAGGCCCTCCTATGATGAGTCGCTTATTGTCAACATGAGCACATTATCCAGGAAGTTGACTTAGAAACACCCTTCCAGTACCTTGAGGCTTGCATACATCAATGGTAAGTTTCTCACTTTCGGCTACAAGTTGACATCACAGGCCTTCGACGGAAAGACTTTGTATGGTGTTCGACATGAAAACATCTATTCACACCATGCAAAATGTACTATAGTACCTTGAGAATCATTATCATTATCGATGATTTCTCTCGCATCTGTTAACAGCTTACATCATTGGATGGTAATCAAATGGTGTCTTCCTATGTTCAACTCCAAATCACATTTTCACATGGTTAGACTCGTACTTGAGTGAATGATTGGATGAGATAGAAGACACCGGATCTAGTTTCATCCATCCGGGTTGCGAATTCAGGAGAGTACTAAATCATCTGTATGATGGCTTTACATAGATGGTCATCCTATCATGGGTCTGTATCTGTAGACTACTATATGATTTATGTACATGTAATGAAAAATTTATATGTTCAGTATGGGTATGCATTCCCTCAGCAATTTGTGAAAAATTTAAAAATATCATGATATTATTTATTGTAATTGATGCAGGTCACCATCCGCTTCAAATCCTCCTCATCACATCATAAAGCATATCACTCAACATTATCATTTTTGACTTCATGCTTTAGGGGGCAGTTGTTACAGGTCTATTTGGGAACATCACTCCCAACGATCAGATCAGTACAATTAGGGCTCATCAAACCCTAATTTAGTTGTTACATGCCCTAGACAAGTCATCAAATTGAACGCTTTCATCCATGAAAGTTTCCTATGTTGAAACCCTGCTGAAATGCCTCCTTGGGACACCAACGCAACCTTGGTTAGGGTCAACTACACTGCAAAGGAGGTAGGCCCATTCAGACCTACACTGTAGTGCACTTAGGCCCACTTATACTTATGTTGGGCGAGAATGAGAGAAATTGGCATAGGATTTTGGGAATATTCCTTGATTCTGGAGCATTCTAGAAGAATGCCCAGCTCTTATCTCATCCTATGAGCTCGACTTTGGATAGGCTATGGATCAATTATCCCTCTATCCTCCCATCCCCTTCTCCATGGAAACTAACTCCAATTTTGGAAAACCATTCAATGCCCATTTATGACAAAACCACTTCCATTTCCCTATAAATTGACCACTCATCATAGTGATCAAGGGATTGGAATTCGGATATTGTAGTGAAATATTGTTGGGTTGAGCCTTGAAATCATTGTGAAGTAATGTTATGCTATTGGATTGATGTGTTATTGGTGTGATGAGGGTTTGGACTAAGTTGGATGAGTGACACGGGATCAAACCACATTGGATGTAACTTCTCCTTCTACCAATCAATAAAGTTGTTTATTCCTTTTCCCATATTCTTGTCCATATCTATGATGATTATATGTTCAAATGATACCAATTCCATTTTTCTTTATAGTAGATAGAACATATTATTTGATGGTTGTCGTCTTCTGTTTATGTTGGCAGGTACCAATTGAGAAAATTCAGTTTGAGCGGGAGTGACAGGAGCAATTCAAAGGAGATCAAAGGAAGTGAAAGATCACAAGTAGGTTCCTTCATCTCATTTATCTATTGTAGGAAAAGGTTAAACCACTTTCTTTTTGTTGCTATTAGTGTAACTACCCACTTAGGGAAGATGTACTTATCCGTAGGTATAAATTCCGTATAACAAACCACACAAGTGGGAGGACTACCTCCACCTGGTAGAGTTCGTCTACAATAACGGATATCATGAATCATTGGGCATGAGACATTTTGAGGTGCTGTATGGAAGAAAATGTAGGGTATCCCTAGATTGGAAGAGTCTCATTAATACATTAGCATTGGGTCCTAATATGATAGTTGAAATGGAGGCTACAATTAAAAAGGTCCACGAAAACTTAAAAGCCACTCAGGATAGGAAAAAGATTTATGTAGATAAAAAAAGAGCTCATAAAGAATTATAGTTGTGGGATAATGTACATTTCAAAGATAAACCCCAGAAAATTACCTTACAGTGGAAAGGTTACGCTAAGTTAGCACTCCGGTATTGTGGACCGTTTCAATGCTTGGAACGAATTGAACTAGTGGCATACAAGTTAGCACTCCCTGGCCATATCTGGGTCGACAATGTTTTCCATGTCTCCTTGTTAAAAAAATATGTGTCAAATCCTCAGCATATAATTAATTAGGAAAACATATAGGTAATAAATGAATTGAATAGGTAACATATGAATTGTTGTTTTGTACAATTCTGATAGCAAATTGTAAATTGTGCAAGTCGAACCAGAGGGAGAGTTTCTAGAAGAACCTCTTTGTATTCTCAATCGAAGAGAAACCATCTTGCGAAAATGAGCAATCACCCAAGTTAAATTGGAGTGGAAGCACTTTGTCGTAGAAGAGGCTACCTAGGAAGAAGAGGAAACTAGGAAAAAAGCCTATCCGACATTATTTTCTTAAAAGAACACAAGGGGAGGAAGTTGTAACACCCTATGCTGCACAAAAAATTATTTCATTACCAAGTTTTACTTGTCACTTCAAACTCTTACTTTTCTTAACATAAACTGTTAAAGAATTAAGGTTGAAATGCCAAAACATATATTGTTATTTTTATTAAAGAATTTAAACAGTTTGTTAAAGAACTAAAAGAAACAATTAAATAACTCTTACTACAGTTACAAATAGTTGCCTATCTTTCTTTTCCTCAAAAAGGAAAGAGAGAAGAATCCTCAGGGGTTAGTGGAGGTGAGATAGAATCAAGAAAGCAAAAGATATGTTGCTCAAATTTTCCTTGAATAGGGAATAAGTGACCAGTGGGAAAAACTATCGACAACAGTTGAACTGGTATGCAACTTGTGGCTGGACCATGGTGCCGTCCTGAATGCCAAGATACGAGACTGTATCTGACTTTTAGGAGCACGAAGAGATCAGAGGGGGATTCTGGATGTAATTGCGAGATCTGTGGCTGGGTGGAGAGACCTTCCAAGAACATAAAGTATTTATATTATTATAAACAAGTAGAAATAGATAAGTAGTAATTTTGTGCTTAGTAATCATTGATTAAAAAGCATTACTCTTAGTCAAGAATGGATAATCATCAACAGGACTAATCTATTAAGTATATTTTGTTGCTTTTATGATTATATACTAAGTAAGTAAATTATGTTGCTTTCTATGGTTAAGACAAGTACTGAGAATATTCTATCATTTCTGTCATTTCTATGGCTAGAAATGCATATTTTCGATTACATTATTAGTTATAATATGATTGTTCACATGTACTTTGAAGAGTATAACTTTAAACAGTTCCAAGCATATAACAAGAAAATAACTCCAAAACCCTTGTGAGACAATTCTTATATCATCAAATAAGAGGAATTAACAACAAGAATAGTTTAAGGTCTACTGAAAATAAATTCTACATTATAACAGAGCCATGAATCGTACTTAAAATGAACTCATATAGCTCACAGAGATTGATTCGAGTGTTACCCATTTCAATAATCATAAATATTTCTTAGATTACCAAGTGAAAACATGAAGACAAAGCACTGCAAGCCTTTTTCACAACTAAATACGACCAGGCTTACTTAACTGTATAAAATCAATGACAGAGTCATGAGGGTTTGTGGTGGCTCTTAGTCATTTTTCGAAGAAAGGACCGAGTGTCAACTGCCCATGCATTGTTTAGTTCTAGAGTACTTAATTGAGAGAAAAAACCTCCAAATAGGACATTAAAATTTAAAAGACTATTTGAGTCATAATTATAATAATTATAGAATGGATATATTTCAAGTCAGGTTTAAAACCCTTAATAAAAATAGCTAGATAGTTCTTGATCCATCCCCTCTCTGTTTAACCAAAAACAGGATGTAACCCTCATCTAGTTCTTCACATAGTAGCCTTAAGCCTAAGTGCTAGCCAAGCCTTAGCATGAGGCTGGCATCTAATTAGAAGAACTAAGCTACCTAAAGCAAGTGAAATACTTTCATAAATTAACAAAGGCCAGAAAGTAAATCCTTAGCTTGCAAGCCACCGGAGGGTTTGGTGATAGAACCAACCTGAGAATAGAGGACAATAATCATATAAGGAAAACTCCCAACTTCGAATTTCTTTGGAGTTGCATGATCAAAGCTTTACCTGCGTTGGCACACCCGAAGTTAAATCTTGTTGGAATCAAGAACAATAATTGATATAAAATGAATAATAATCAAGGTTCCTTCATTTCTTGGGCTTGAGAAGCGCCATGCAAAGACGAATGATGAATGCCTAGAGAGACTGTTCGGTGGTTGGTGCCTCTTCTCGAGCAAGAAGAAAAATTAAAGGAGAAACGACCATGTAATTATGTAAAAGTCTTACCTCTATGAGAGCGCAACCTTCTCCCCATCTCATCCTTGTTGGGGTGAGAAAAACCTCAATTGAAGAAACTACCTACAAAAGATAATAAATTGATCGAGGGAAATCATCCTGAACTGGAAACAAAATCGACTGAAGAACATCAATGATGATAGATGCGTGATACCTTACCTGGACGCTTTCCAGACCCCAGTAGAATGAGGAGGGCATGGCGCTGCCATGATTTTTCCTTCAACCCTTGACAGGTTGTAGAGCCACACTACACGGTCTGCACAGAGCCAAATGCAGAGCCACGCTACACAATGTGCATAGATCCAAATGAGAAATGTACAAAGAAGAAAACCCAAAGTATGGCATAGGTTTAGTTAGGAGTGTGAATACCGTTGGATCCATAGATCCAAATCCCACAGCAGAAGATCACTCGACGTTCAATGCTCTAGGTTGTTCTGGCAAAAACATTTAGAGTAGCGCTGTCAAACATTTAAGTCGGAGCCATAGGTGGCAGCTCCACCCTCAGTCTACCTCCTTGATATTAAAAACACTACCATATTGATGCATTTTCCATCACGAGTATATTAACGTGAAGGTTTATCTTGGATATGCCTGACAACGATATTCAATTTTAAATGTTCATACAACCTTAATCAATAACCCTTGAATGACACTTTTAATGTATTTAATGGGATATGTGGTAGTTAAATTTGGTCATTTGTTTATTTGTTATGTGTGTTAAGTGTTATAGGAATACATATATATGATATATATATTTTTTATTTTATTGAAATTGTTATACTTAGACCACCAGATGTTATGACGGGAAGGAATGATGGAGTACCCACATCCCAGGTAGTTGAGAAGTTATGGTTAGCTAGTTACTTTCCCAAAATTTTCCTTGAAGATAAAACTTCCAACAAGCCAATAGGGTAGAGGTACATGAGGTGGAGGAGAGAGAAGAGGGACTGCAAGGTCTATGTCAAGTATTATTGCATTCAAACCCTAGAGATTATGGGGTAGTGGAGTCTATATAAAATTGGAATACTCAGATTATAAACCTTAGCTAAGTCTGGTTGGGACTAGATAGTCGTAAGGGAGAGTAATTTCATATTGGCTATTTCCCATAAAACTATTCTGGGAGTGGAGTAAGCTTGGGGGAAGATGCAATGTTGAGGACTGATCTCATTTAGTTAGGAGGAGTGTTGTCTTCCTATTGGAAATTTTTTTCCACGTGCATAATTAAAAGGAAGGATAAGTATTATAGTGGTTTATTTTTGTGAAATTAAAACAAAAGAATTAATTGTTAAGTTAGGAACTAATATTGTGTAAAGTAGATGTATTGTTTTCTAAATATGAATTATTCATTGAACTAAATATTTTGGCAATATGTTGTACTATGTTCTTTCTGAACTTGAATAAAAATAGTCTAAAGTTACAGTTTTTGGGATAGAGGTGAAATAAGTGAATGAAATCAAAACTAAAACTTTGGTCAGGTTGACTAGGGTCAACAACTAAGTTTTAGTCCTTGATGATCACATAATCTTACTTTATATGCAGACTGAGTTAAAATTAAGGAATCCTTGTTAAGAAAACCATGATATAAGAATAAAGAAAAGGCATCATTTTCCAACCAATGCTCGACTAGAACTAATGTTCTTTTTTGTATTTGGTTCTAAAAGGAACAAAGGGATAGATTTTAAGGCCAAGCCGAATACTGGTAGTCGAGGAATTAGTCCCTCAATCCTAAGGATGCCTTCACAATTGCATAGAAAATTTAATAAACAAGTATAATAATAAAACAACCATGTTTACGATTAAAGAAAAAAATTGTAAAGATTATGTACTAGTAGCAAGTAATGATTATAAAATCGATTCATATATAGATTTATTAACCCAATTGGAGGAAATAAATAATTGTACATAGTATTAAACAAGAAGTGCATTGTGTTAGCAATCGAATAAGTCTAAACTTATAATTCTACAACTAATAGTATTTTTCATCTATGAAAACTGTAAATAAGTTATCAACCAAGGTTGAATAACTAGTCACTATATTACTGGAACTAAAATTACAAATATCAATTTATCTAAAATAGAGGGGTTGTCATGTCATGGTTGTCACACTAGGACTTTTGCAACAAATTTCAATAAAATTTGGATAAAATATAATAAAATGCATGTTCATAAAGCCATATGGAGAATCTAGAAAACCCTAGTGTGTACCAGGTACGGGAACAAAACTATATTCTATCAGACATAATCAAGAAAAGAGTCAAACAACATCGACACCTGGGAAAAGAACAACACTAAAACTAGAATCATTTCTAGAACGAACATATGGGGTGAATACTAATTCTAAAATGAATAGTAAGAACCCTCTTTGTTACCTGCATGTTGAAGAAAGACTAATTTAATAGGATGGAACAAAATTTGGGCGACAATGAAAAATAGAAAATCATATAAGACCATCAATAAGGGTTTACCGAAAATATGTTGCTCCTCCATCCTTGGTGACAACTCTGAGAAAAAAAAGGTTCCTACTATTAATCAGTATTCAAACCCTAAATTGGTGAAACAAAAATAAAAAATTTGTAGTATATTACCTCTCAAAATTTTAAAAAACAAGAGTTGATGGAGCTATGGAACATGAGCCTTCAAAAATCCTCCCTCGTAGCCTAGATCAAAATTAAACAATCTAGAGGGTAATTCAGTTATCTGCAAGGAAGAGTCATAATGAAAAATTATGCCTTTGAAAGAAATAAAAGACAAATACAGTAACACCATACCTGCCAAAACAAGGAAAGGATAATGGTTTATGGGTTCCATGGTAGAATTCTCCAGATTTACAGAGATAGGTGAGGTAGAGAGAAAGGTAGGAATGACCAATTCATGGTGGCGGAGAGGGAGAGTAGTTACCCTGAAACCACCTCCTCTAATCTGGACTATCTGTTTAACCCTAATATTTCTAGATGCTTACACCCTTATCAATGGCATAGATGTGTTCCATGTGACGCATAATGGAGTACCTCCTCGAGAATTTGGATAGAAATGAGTTGAACTTACTGGTCCCATAAGTTAACCAAGGTTTCACTACATTGTGCACAATTGACTCTTCAAAATTAAAACATTAATATTGCTATATTATAAACATGAGTCAAAATTCAAATGGTTGGTGCAAATTATAAAAACAAATATATCAATATCAAATGACTTCTATGACATGTTTAACATTTATCATATTATGAATGAATTATTTTTCAATGACTAGGATGATGAAATGCATGGTAAATATATTGTTTTATATTGTATGTTTGGGGTATGTTATAGGTGGTGTCAAAGCAACATTCCAACATTGTGGTCTATCTAAGAATTAAAGGAATAACAAAATTTGTTGTGTGAATAGAATAACAGAAAGGAGGCACAATGAGAAGAGTTGGTCCTACCCTTGTACGACCATCAATAAGAACTAGTCAAATACCATATACAAAAGCTAACCCTGAGATGTGGGTACAGTTGGGAGAAGAGTCTCAAAATGCTAATACTAACCTAATGGAGACAGTACAAGAACTAAAGAATGAAATGGTAAGGTTTAGGGAAGAGAATGAGAGGCTAATGAAAGAACTGGAGAAAAATAAGGGAAGTCTTTTAGATCGAAAAAGCCATCAACATCTTATTCCAAGCCCAAAACATGAAGACCGGGCTAAGACACACAGACAAAGAGATGCTAACCGAGAATCAGAAGGATACCAATAAAATAACGAGGAGGTATCTAATCATGTTTTGGGGCATAGAGGGTTTAAAAGAAAAAAAGTGGAATTGCAGGGAGAGGTTAAGAAAAATAAGCCTCTGACATTTGATGGACAACATGAGGATGGTGTTGAAGTGTGACTCATTAATATTAACAAGTAATTTCAAATTTATAAATACGACCATAACCTAAAAGCTTGGTTGGTGATCTATCAGTTGTAAGGTAAGGCCAGATTATGGTGGGAGGAAGTAAAAACAATATAGAAGATTGATGAGTAAGAAATAACTTAGGAAGAGTTCTAGAAGAATTTCAAAGACAAATATTTAATGGAACAATTTTACGATGAAAAAGAAGATGAATTTCATGATTTGTAGCTAGGGCATCTTTCTATGGATGAGTTTATCACAAAATTTACATCATTTCTAAGATATTTTCCCTACATATGTGAAGAAAAGGTGAAACTACAACGGTTCATTAGTAGTTTGCCTGTATTCATGAAGGAACAGTTGGAATTTGATAATCCTGAAATGATGGAAGAGGTTATTAGAAAGGATAGAATATGTTACCAATAGATGAATTCAAAGGGTGATAGTGGTAAAAAACGAACAGAAAAGAAAGGGCACAAACCCTCACAGAATGGAAAAATTAGTCGAGCATAAATTCAGGAAAAACTTAGCAGAGGTCAAAAGTTTAGAATGATTTTAAATATACTAAGTAGCCTAACAAACCTGAAGAAGCATCAACAGTGGGGCAGGTGGAAAGGAGTCAACCTAGGATTAATTCTGCACTGGAGGATCACCAGGAAGAATGCCAACCAACCATGGTGGAATTTAAAGCTAAAATTTTTAACCAATCCGTATCTACTTTAATTGATCCATGGGCTAGTCTGACTTATGTCAATCCTAAGATAATTAAAAAATGTCATTTGCAAACTATTAAATTTAACAGTCCATTATTCCTATTGCTAGCCACGAGGGCTAAAAAAAGGGTGATCGATAAGGTAGATAGTTGTTTAGTTGAGCTAGCAAGACAACCAATAATAGGAAATCTAAATGTTTTATCCCTACAATCGTATTACATTCTAATTGGCATGGACTTCCTGGAAAAGCATCGGCCTGTTATAAATTACAAGGACAAAAAAATTAGTTATTTGGTATGACGAAGACGTGACGCAAGAGGTGCATGGAGTAAAGAGACCCCTGAAACTATGACCAATTACAACTTCACGACTGGAAAAATGCATAAGGAAGGGATGATAAGTTTATGTTGTGTAGGTTGGGTATTCAAATTCCAAAGAAAATATTTCTACCTTGGGAGACCTATTAATCATGGAAGACTTTGATGATGTCTTTCCTAAGGACATCCCTAGGCTACCTCTAAAAACGGATATATACTTTACCATTGAACTCATTCCAGGAGTTGCTCCTATATCTAGAGAACCATATCATATGAGTGTCGCAAAACTCACTGAATTTAAATGGTAGTTACAAGAGATATTTGACAAGAAATACATTTTCCCAATTGTGTCACCTTGGGGAGATCCCGTTCACTTTGTGAGAAATGAGTATGGCACTTTACGATTGTGCATTGATTATAATCAATTAATTAAACTAATGGTTAAAAATAAGTACCCCTTACCCCTCATTGATGATTTATTTGATTAAAAGGCGCTACAATATTATGTAAGATTGACTTGCATTATAGGTATCAGCACATAGGAATCAAGAAGGAAGATATATATATAAAACAACCTTTGCAAACCACTATGGGCATTATGAAGTTGTAGTTCTACCCTTTCTACTAAATAATGAACTAGCAACATTTATGTGTCTCATGAATAGTGTATTCCATTAATACTTGGACAAATCTGTATTGATGTTTATAAACAACATTCTCGCCTATTCGAGGAATATGGAAGAGCACAAAAAAAATCTAAAAATTGTTTTGCAAACCTTTAGGGAGCACCAATTGTATGAAAAATACAACAAGTACAAATTTTATCAAGAAAAAATTCAATACTTAGGACATGTGATTATGAAAGATGGAATAATTGTGGATCCAGAGAAGATAAAAGCTATTATGAAGTGGCCTATAACCAAGAATGTAGCTGACATTGGGTATTTCATAGGACTCGTTGGGTACTAATGTAAATTTATTAAGGGATTCTCAAAGGTGCCATATCCCATGACTTCCTTACAAAAGAAAGGAAGGCTTTTTAGCTAGATAGTTATATGTAAAAATAGATTTTATCAATTAAAACACTTACTCACCAATGCCAACATTTTGAGAATTGTCGAGCAAGAGAAGGAATTTATTGTCTGTTCAAATGCCTATAAGGAGGGCGTAGGGGAATATTGATGGAATAGGGAAGATTTATAGCTTATGAGTCTTGGAAACTGAAGGAACATGAGCAAACATATTCAAGTTATGATCTGGAGTTAACAATAGTTATTCATGCTTTGGATTTGGTGACATTACTTTCTTCGAAAAAAAATTACATTGATGACAGATCATAATAGTTTGACTAATTATTCTAAACTACCTACATTGAATGCTTGGAAAGCATGTTGGATTCCCTTTATAAGTTAGTTTTAATTTTAAATGAAGCTTTTGAAAGGAAAAGAGAATCGAGTAGCAAATGCTTTGAGAACGAAAGTAAATTTGTTTATGAGGTATCATTTAGTGAAATGCAATTTTCCTTTAAATATCAAATTAAAGAGGATTCTCTAAGGGATCCTGAATACCAATTCTTGTGGGAGCAAGGAAAAAAACCCAAAAAATAGTGAAAGAAAAATAGGTTATCAAGTAAACTAATAAAATATGTTGATTTATTGAAACAGATTGTATATTCCCAATCATATCATCATTAAAAAACTAATTTTAAATGAGCACCATAAAATTCCTTATGTTGCTCATTATGGCTATAAAAAATTAATCACGAATTTGAGGAAGGAGTACCTTTGGCCTGTCATGAAAGAGGAGGTGGTTGAATATTTAGCTAAGTGTTTAGAACGTCAATAAGTAAAGACTGAACACCAACATCTAGTTGGGTTACTTCACCCACTTCCCATTCCCGAATGTAAATGGGAAATTATAACAGTTGATTTCATTATTGGCTTGCCTAAGATCAAGAAGAAAAATGATTCTATAATTGTAGTAATGTATAAATTGAGTAAATCTTCCCACTTTATCCTAGTGAAGTCCACTTATAAGATACTTCAAATTTACATCTACATTTTGGAAGGGTTTGTTTGAAGGATTATGAACTCATACGTAGTTTAGCACTGCATATCATCCTCAAACAGATGGACAGATGGAGTGAGTGGATCAAGTACTCGAGGATATTCTAAGGATGTATGTGATGCAACAACCAACTAAGTGGGAAGACTACATACATTTGGTAGAATTTCCCTACAACAATAGTTATCATGCCTCCCTAAAAATGAGTCAATTTGAAGTATTATATGGACACAAAGGTAAAACACTTGCTAACTAGAGTGAACCAAAAGATAAACTAATGATAGGACCTAATATGCTAAAGGAAATGGAGGAAGCAGTAAGAAAGGTGAGGGAAAAGTTAAAATATGCCCAATATAGAAAAAAAAAGTATGTTGACTGGAAAAGAAGTTACTGAGAGTTTCAAGTGGGGGACCATGTATATGTGTGGTTAAAGCCTAACAGAATTACTTTATGCCATGGAAGTTGTGCCAAACAGGCCCCTCGGTTTTGTGGACCATCTCAGATTCTAGCTCGAATCAGGCTTGTGGCTTATCAACTAGCTTTTCCTAGCCAGATACGTGTTCATAACATGTTTCATGTTTCATTATTAAAAAGTATATTTGTGATCCTAAACATATCATTCGTTGGCATAACATATACGTAAGTAATTTATACTTGCATATATAGAAGTCTTATAAAATTAATTGTGACAAAGACTAATAGCGATATCATGGTTGTGGTTATCAGTCGAATTGAACGAAGTGTTTCTGGTCGAACCCCTACACATCCTAGATCAGAGAGAAGTAATGTCGTGGAAGCGAGTTATCAACTAGGTTAAGGTGTAATGGAGGCAATTTGGCCTAGAAGAGGCTACCTAGGAGGATTAACAACTTATGTAGGAAATTTATCCCGACCTATTCTAAGGGCTTGCAAACACCGGGACGATGTTTCAATGAAAAGGGGAGTGAAATGTGATATCCCTTGGTAACTAGAGAAATACTAAATTACCACAGTAAAAGAATATATACATATATATAGGCTAAATATTAAGTGGTTATGCATAGAAAATACATACGGATATATATATATATATATATATATATTATATATATAATATGTTTAATTTTTAATTTTATGTTTACCCGTGGAGTATTAAATGTTATGAAAGGAAGAAATGTTGGAGTAACCCACATCCCATGTAGTTGAGTAGTTATGAGTCAAGTGTTTACCTTCCCATACTTCTCCTTGAAGATAAAACTTCCAAAAGGCCAATAGGGTAGAGGTACGTGAGGTGGAGGAGATAGAAACGAGACTACAAGGTTTGTGTCAAGTATTGTTGCATTCATAGTCTAGAGTTGGTTGTTCATTGGAGTCAACCACATATTGGAATACTCAAATTATAAATCTTGGCTAACTCTAGTTGGGACCATATAGTCACAAAGGAGAACAATTTAATATAATTTACTATTCATAAAACTATTTTATTAGTGGAGTAAGCTCAGAGTGAGATGAAATGTTGAGGATTGATCACATTTCATTGGGAGGAGCGTTGTCTTCCTAGTGGCATTTGTGGTCCACATGCATAATTAAATGGAAGCAAATAAGTGTTATAATGGTTTATTTGTGTGAAAATAAAGGAAAATAATTAACTATTAAGTTAGGAATTGATATCATGTAGAATAGATATGATGTTTTCTAAATATGAATTATTGATTGCCCTGAATATTTTGGAAATATGTTATAATGTGTTTTTTGTGAACTTGAATAAAAATAGTCCAAAGGTATAGGCTTTGGGATAGAGGTGAAAACAATGAATGAAATCAGGATTAGAACTTCATCCAGGTTGGATGGGGTCGACAACAAAGTTTCAGTCCCTAATGGTGAAATAATATTACTATATATGCAGGTGAGCCAAAGATTAAAAGAATAGGCTCAAAAATTAAACTTCTTGAAATCTCCCGAAATTAGTGTCAATTTGTAGTGTTCCTCATCCTAATTCCAATGATGCTTGAATCACCTCAAACTGATATCGCATGAAGAAATTATGATGTTATGAAGTTTTTGACCAATAGCAAAACAATTTGCAAATGGGTTAACTATGTTGCTGATTGGGCAGTCTGTACTACTGACATCATGATGATGTGAGCATGAAAACTAGGTGTACGAAGGTCAAATCAGAGCTCTCCATGTGTTGCTCTGTATAGGGATGAATTGGCATCATTTAATTATTTCGTTTAGTTTTGGTAGCCTAATAAAACGTCACCAAGTGGCCCAATCAGATGTTGTCACATGGCATCTCCACATTGATCAAAATTTTATGTTTAGGCCTAAAGGCCTTAGTGAGGTTTGACCTTATGATCTTATGCACACAAACTCCACACCTTACCAACACACCTGCGCCTTGGTTCTTAACCCACTAGAGTCCTACATTATATTTAAAATCATATGGTTTTAGCATTAGGGAGGAGTGGTTGGGAATTAACCCTAGACCTTGGTGACAACACCATGCATACGACAGGCAATGGAGGAAAGTTTCAGGGGGTGGGGACTTAGCTCGAACGTGGAGAACTTGGTGCGAGCAATGGGGCACTTCACCCTATCCCCAGTCCCATCAGCACCTGATATAACTAACGATGAACAGGCATGGTGGCTCCAACGGTGGGGGAGGGTGATTAGCCTTGACCAGTGGCCCTATTGACTACATGTGACCATATCCCGATGAGAAAGGAGCTAGTGTCGACAAGGGAAAACCATTGGTCCTAGCCCCCGACCATATGTGCTCCATGTGGCCCTATTTTTGTGCATAAGGGTTCTTGGGCAGTTTAACGAGGCACTGAAATTGCCCTTTTTGTGGCAACAATCCTGTTGGTCTCAAGAAAATTTCTCAGTCGACGCACTATGTAAAGGGTGAATTTGTAAGACAATTTGCAGGTTTGGCTAAATTGTAGGATAGAAAGTAGAGCTTGGCTTGTAAAAGCATAACTTACTCAAGTTTTAAACTTTTTGAGCTCAAGAAAAGCCTAGATAGGGTTTTTGAGAGTCCTAAACTCAATGGAGGCCTTAGTTTTCTGATATAGGCACTTTATGATGGAATTTTTGCAGAAACAATTGTTTTAGTGCTAGAGAAAATCAGAGTTTTGAATGCAGTGTGAAGTCATTTTGAGCATGGAGAAAGCCTAGTCAGGGGTTTTGCAGCCTTCAAATTTCATCTGCATTAGTTGTCACATTAGTAGAGTATATTTTTTTAGTCTTTTTTGAATACGTTTTCATGAGAGAAGCTCTTTTCAGTACTTCAATGGGGAATTGTTTTAGGTTTTCGTGCTTGGATTTCAGGTGGACTACAAAGACCTAATGTGTTAGTCCTATTTATGTTGACATTTTCATGACTTGCTATAGGGAGTCATTTTTCTGAGTGAGATTATTTGTAGGAGAAACAAGTCACTCTATTGTCAACAATTTGTATGTACTCATTTGTCATTGAAATCAATAGAGTTGTCTAGCTATTTGAGTAGGCCCTAAGATGTAGCCCAAGAGGGGTGAAATACATCATCAAATGTTGTTTTTTTCTCTTCATGTTTGTCATTTTCAGTTGCATGTGAATGTGTTCTTTTTCAAGTTCATGTGAAAACCAAACTCAATATATTGAAGAGGTGGTGAAATGTGTTTACCTTTAAAAGACCAATTTGGTTTACTTGCAAAGCATCAAAGGATGACCAACTTTTCAAAGGAGAAGTTCTCCTCCATTTTTAGATCAGGCGGTATCAGAGCTAGTTCTCACCAAGTTGCAAGTATAGGAAATAAATTAAAGAGTAAAAGACTCCAAGAGTTGGAGAAGATTAAATTATCTTTTTGAATGGAGAATGTTGATCTAAGGAGATTGCTTGAAATTGTAGAGGAGGAGAAAACGAGAACATGCCTACAGTTGCAATAGTTATGAAGGAATAAATTGGTGAGAGTTCCATCATGGAAGCAACAAGGAATCCCTACAAGATGAAGACAATTTGTGGGCATGTTACAAACACATGATATGGACCCTATGTTGACAATTATTCTTATGAGTTTTGTCAACATCTGATAGATTCTCCTTATGTACCCATTGGTAAAAGTGCTTGGCTTGATTCATCATCCACTTCATCATCAACATCTGAAATAGAAAGGACGGATGACAAATCAAAGGAGGTAATTAACATCTCTAGTTCTACTCCTTCAGCTAATGTTGATAACACATCTTTTGTAGCCTGCGAAAATCATAACAAAGTTATTGGTATGAATTTTTTAATGTGGATAGGTTATGAAGGAAGAGGCCTTGGAATCAATGGCCAAGGAATCACTAATCCTATCGAGGTCAAGGAATGACCACTATATGAAGGATTGGGTTATTGTCATGAAGAAATTGGAGAATTCTCTATGTTTGTTGAGGCAAAGAAATCATCAAACGATGATATGTCACACCATGATGGTAGTAAAGATGGAAATTGTCTCTGAAGGGAGATGAATGTTCCAATAGACAAGCAAAGTCCACTCCACATCATCAAAGAAAAATCCCAATGGACATGTATAATTGTCATAGGGGTTTTAAAAATGTCGGTGAATTTGATTATCTATAGGACATGTTTTCTTGCACATTGTTTGATGCAAATTGTAGAAATTCCCATTGTAGATAAACAAATTATGAAATATGCTAAAGAAAAATACAAGATCTACTTCTACAAAAAACTTTGTGGAAGCTTAATCAAATTGAGCAAGATCAATGCGAAAACATGTAACTGACAATGAGAAATCAATCACACATAACATAGAAGAAATAACACGGGGAAAGCCTTAGCCTAAAACCCCAATTTCTGTATTATCATACAAGTGGAAATCTTGTTCAAGTTATAAAAAGAATCATCTCTCAAGCTATCCTGCTCTCTCTGCAATCAAACAATACAGCTCACAGACTGAATAGACACTGTATATGTCCTTCTCAAGCCCTCCAAACCTCCTATTTCCTTGCACAGTTTTTCTTGGGGTCTAATGATGTCATGTGTGAATTGGCCTCATCACACTCACAAAACCTGAAGAAGTAAATGTGCAATCCTCAAGGAAAGAATTCCTTCTACATTGAAGAGATATTTGCAATGGAATGTTTTAGCAACTGATATTGCACTACCCCTCCATCTGATCTCAACTGGGTCTCTGTCTGAATTGACGTGCATGAGCTATTTATGAGAGAATATTCAGTTATCTGAAGTGCAGCAGTTACATGCATGCATGCATTAACTAACTAAACTGACAATTAATTCAACAAACTGTTTGAATTAATATAATTGGACTTGACTCAATTAACTGAGCGAACTAATTACAACTCATCCTTATCTCTTTAACTGATGGATAAATCCCTCAATTAATGGAGGAATTGTTGCATGTCCCCACATAGACTTCATGTTTGATTTTCTACAACTAATTAACTCGTGGTGAATTAATTAATTATTTTACAAACAACTACTAAAATCAAATTCGAATTTTTACTTCTCTATTTTAGTTCAGGGACTAACTAAAATTGGAAGGTACCTTGAAATGCTATTTATAGCAGTACTAAATTTACCACTTCTATATTTAACATTTCTTGTTGTTATTTTGAACACTCCCTCTCAACAAGAAAGGGATTATCGGTAACCCCAATCCTGTTTTTGTGGAACTCGAACTTGCATTTTGACAATGCCTTCATCAAAATATCTGCATCTTGTTCCTTGGTCGAAACATACAACAGCAACATGATCCTCTTGACCACACAGACTCGAAGATGGTGATATCGGATATCAATGTGCTTGGACCTATCATGAAAAAATAGATTCTCAGATTATTTGATACAACTTTGATTATCGCAGTAGATCACGGTTGGATCCATCCTATGACCAAACAATCCCACTAGAATCTTTCGCATCCAAATGGCCTCACATAGCCTAACTAGTAGCCATGTATTCAACCTCTACTGAGCTAAGTGCAACTGATCTCTGTTTCCTACTGTACCAGGAAACTACAGCTGAACCAAGGTTGAAGATTCCTCCAGAAGTGCTCTTTCGGTCTGATGGACTCCCTGCCCAATCCACATCTGTGAGGCCCTAAAGCTTCACTCCCTCCATCCGTCTGTACCACAATGTGAACTGAGATGTGCCTCTGAGGTATCTCAGCACATGCTTCGGCGGCTTCCAAAATAGCTTGGTAGGTTGAACCATAGCTTGAATTAGTTGGTTCACCGCAAAGCATAAGCCGAGCCGTGTGTTCACCAGATACATAAGCGAACCCACTAGCATCTGATAAACAATAGCAGCTATTACCTCACCTGAAGTAGGATCCTCCTTCCTCCAGTTCCCAGCTAGAGGAGTCTACATGGGCTTGCACTTCTCCATGTGAAAGCACCTAAGTATCTCATTGGCATACTTGCCTTGAGACACAAATACTTCACCATATTTTTTCCACACCTCCATGCCTAGAAAGTAGTGCATAAGACCCATGTCTTTCATTTCGAACTCTCTTGCAAGGTCCTCCCTGCAAGACTGTATCAGCTAATCATCACCTATCAAAATCAGATCATCGACATAAAGAACAATGATCAATGGTTTACCTTCCACCATGATGTGGTAAAGGTTCGCATCTGCTTTACTCTTGGTGAAGCCCAATCTGGTGAAATAACAATTGATCCTAGTGTACCAAGCACAGGGTGCTTGCTTCAGCCCATACAAAGCCCTCTTGAGTCAGCACACATGCGACTCACGATCGAAGGTCTCAAAACCCTCTGGATACTTAATGTACACCTCCTCCTCAATCATCCCATTGAGGAATGTTGTCTTCACGTCCGTCTGGTGGATCTTCCAGCCCATCTGAGCTAATAGTGCCAACATCGATCTAATCGATGGGTACCTTGCTACGGGAGCAAAATTCTCATTGTAGTCGATCCCTTTGACCTGGATCCTTATCTCTTATCTCATGGATAAATTCCTTAATTAATGGAGAAATTGTTGCACGTCCCCACATAGACTTCATGTTTGATTTTCTACAACTAATTAACTCATGGTGAATTAATTAATTATTTTACAAACAACTGCTAAGATCAAATTCAAACTTTTACTTCTCTATTTTAGTTCAGGGACTAACTAAAATAGGAAGGTATCCCGAAATGATATTTATTGCAGTACTAAATTTAGCATTTCTTGTTGCTATTTTCAACACAGATGACCATTGTGTGGCCAATTGTGAGAAACGTAAGGTGATGGTCAAAAGGATGGATCAAATCCTTGGAACAAAGCATGAGGAACCTCTCTCAAGTTTGAAGACTTCCTTGTCGATGGGCAAGTGAAAGAATTTTTTTACCCATTGCAATTTGAATGGGCACTAGATTGAAAGATGTTGGAAACTTCATCCAGAATTTCATCTTGAGAAGGAAAAAGGAGACATGCAATCCTTTGTAAGGAAAGCGACAGGTTGCAAAGAGGAAACAGGTATCATTCCTAAAGTAGCCTTCAAAGCAGAGTCCGTAGAGAAAGAGAACCCATAAGCCTAGGATAGGCAAACGGTGGGTACATTATTTTTTACAGTTTGCTTGTTTTGTAAAGTTGTAAATACTTGTTGTATATTCCTGTTTGGGTACTTTGTAAAGTGAACTCATCTACAATCACTTATTTTCAACAAGAGTTTTTCTTTGACATGTCATGTTGTATTGGATTGATAATGATTCCAGTTGTTTGAGGACTTTTTGGGATGAGTATTTGTATTTCGTCCAGTATGTCTAAAGTTTTGTAAAGCACTCATTGATACAAGTGTTAAAATATGAAGCTTGTTGTTGAATTTAATATTTGATAAAGATTGTGAAAAAGATGACATTGATTATGTGGACAAATCAAAGTATGTCATTGAAAAAATGCATCCAGTGTACCTCAAAATACAAGTGCATCTTGAAGATAGTAAAACAAAGTATGAATGAGTGCATCGAAAGTGTTGAGTTTCTTATGATTTCTGCATGGAAGGTTAAGTTTGTCTTCAGTAAAGAGGGACTTCGAGATGAAGTTTGTTTAAGCCAAAGAAATATGGTTTTGGAGAGAATGTTCATATTTCATCCATCAAAGTTTTTTGTTCTTGCATGTTCAGAAGAATTGTGGCTCAATTCTTGACATGAATTTAACGACTTCATGTAGAGGCAAGGTGGAGTACCTTGATTGGAACTTGAAGACACCAAGTCAAATAGAGAAAAAATGATTGAAATTGGGAAAGTTAATAAACATTTTCCTCACTTATTTACTAATATAGGAAAAAAATATTGGGTCTAAGAGTTCCTAGTGGGGACGTATGATTTGAAGATAAAAAATAGGCTCAAAAAATAAAGTGCTCAGAATATCTCGAAACCCATGTCAAGTCGTAGTGTTCATCGTCATGATTCTAACAATGCTTGAACCACCTCAATTCAATGTCGTATGAAGAGGTTATGACGTTCTGAATTTTTTGACCAACCATTTTTTTTTTACAAATGGGTTGACTTGGTAGTTCATACTACTAACATCATGTTGATGTCAACATTCCAACTGAGCGTACACAGGTCCAATCAGAGCCCGACATTTGTCGCTCCATAGAAGGATGAATTGGTATCATTTGATTTGTTTGTGAAGCTTTGGTAACTCAATGGAAGGACGCCACATGGCCTAATCAAAGGTCGCCGCTTGGCACCTCCACATTGATCAAAATTTTATGTTTAAGTCTAAAGGTCTTAGTGGGGTTTGATTGCATGACTTGTCGCATACAAACCCCACCACTTACCAGCACACCCGCGGTTTGGTTCTTAACCCATTAGAATCCTATGTTATATTTAAAGTTATATGTTTTTTCATTTGCGAGGACGGGTCAGGGATTATCCCTGCCCCTTAGTCACAATACCATGTATATGATCGACAGTAGAGGAAATTTGGAGGGGCCAGGGACTCAACCCCAACCCTAGTTTCAGTCGAGGGCCATCCGACCACAATGAAGAACTTGGAGGGAGGGGCAAGACACTTGGCCCTAGCCTCAGTCCCATCGACACTAAATATAACCAATGGTGAACAGGCATAGGGGCTCCGATTGTGGGGGCGGGAATTTATCCCTGAACCACAGTCCTATTGACTCCACGTGACCATATATCGATGAGAAAGGAGCCAAAGCCGGCGGGGGCACACCCTTGGCCTCAGCACCCAGCACTATGTGGTCCATGTAGCTTTGTTTTTGTGTATAGAGGTTATTGGACACTTTGAGGAGGCGAAAAATTTCCCTTTTTGGAGTAGGAATCACATCGTTCCTGGGATAATTTGTCACTTGGCAGTTTGTGTAAAGGGAAAATTTGCAAGACAATTTGCAAGTTTGACTAAATTTGAGGACATATAGTAGAACTTGGCTTGGAGAAACATAACTTGCCCAATTTTTAAGCTTTTTTAGCTCAAGAAAAACCTAGATGGGGGTTTTTGAGTGTCCTAAACTCAATGGCAACCTCGGCTTTCTGATTTGAGCACTTTAAGATGGATTTTTTTGTAGAATCAAGTCTTTTAGTGCCGAAGATAATCATTGTTTTGGAAATAGTGTGAAGGCATTTTGAGCATGGAGGAAGCCTAGTTTGCGGTTTTTCAACCTTCTAATTTTATCTGCAATGGTTGTTACTTTAGTAGAGCAGCTTGTTTTAGCCTTTTCTCAATATGTGTTAATGAGAGAAACTCTTTTTAGTACTTCAATGTGGAATTGTTATATGTTTTTGTGTTTGGAATTCAGGTGGAGTATAAGGACCTAATTTGTGAGTCCTTTTTATGTTGGCATGTTCATGACTTGTTGTAGGGTGTCCTTTTTCCATGTGAGAATTCTTCATAGGAGAATGTCTCTTTGTAGGAGAAACAAGCCACTCTACTGTCAACAATTTGTATGTACTCATTTTCCACTGAAACCAATAATGCAGTGTAGCTGTTGGAGTAGGCCGAGAGATGTAGCCCAAGAGGGGCAAACTCCGTCATGAAATGTTGGTTTCTTCTCTTCATGTTTTTCATTTTGAATTGCATGTGAACTTGTTCTTTTCAAATTCATAAGAAACCAATCTCAATATTTTGAAGAGGTGGTGTAACGTTTTTACCTTTTAAAGGCCCATTTTGTTTATTTCCAAAGCGTCAAATCACAATCAATTTTTCAGAGGAGAATTTCTCCTCCATTTTCAGATCAGTACGGATAGTTAAAATGAAGACAACCTCATTTAGAAAACCATGATAGAAGAATAAAGAAAACACATCATTTGCCAACCAGTGTTCGACCAGAACTAATGCTTTCTTTTTTATTCAGTTTTAAAACGAATAGAGGGTTAGATTCTAGGCCAAGACAAATATCATTTATGACAACTATTATAAATAAGTTATCGACCAAGGTGGAATAGCCGGTCACTGTATTACCAGAACTAGAATGACAAATATCATTTTAACCAAAAGAGAGGATTTGAATCATGGTCGTCGCACTAGGACTTCTGAAACAACTTTCAACATAATTAAGGTAAAATATAATAAACTCCATATTCATAAAACCCTAGGGAGAATCTATCAAACCCTATTTCTCACGAGGTGTGAGAACACAACTATATACTATTAGATATAATCAATAAAAGAGCCAACCGACATTGACAACTGGGAAAAAAACAACCAGAAAACTATAATCAGTCCTAAAAGGAACTTGTGGGGTGAATATCAATTCTTAAATTAAGTGTAAGAACCCTCTGTGTTACCTGCACGGTGCAAAAAGACTGAATTAGTAGGATGGAACAAAAGTCGGGAGACAATGGAAAACAAAAAATGGCATAGGGCCATCGATAAGGGTTTACCTGAAAAATGTTACTCCTCTATCCTTGGTGACAACTCTGAGAAAGAGAAAGGTTTCGTCTGTTAATCAATATTCAAACCCTAACCAGGTGAACAAAAAACATTTGTGTTGTAGTGTATTACCTTCCGGAATCTTCAAAAACAGGAGTTGACAGAGGTATGGAACCTGAGTCTTCGATAAATCTAAGTCATACCCTAGCTCAGGATTAAACAGTGTAGAGGGTAATTCAGCTATGCATGGGGAAGAGTTAGAATGAAAAATTATGCCTCTGAAAGAAATAAAATACAAGTACAATAAACCCATACCTACCCGAGGATAATGGTTGAGAGGTTTTGTGATAGAATTCTTTGGAGTTGCAGAGCTAGTTGTGACAGAGAGAAAGGTAAGAATGAGCAATTCACGGCGTTAGAGAGGTAGGGTGATTACCTTGTAACTACCTCCGCTAATTTGGATTCTCTGTTTAACCCTAAGATTTACAGACCGTAGATCCCGGCACCCTTATCAATGGCATATGTGTATGCCATGTGGCACATAATGGAGTACCTTCTCGAGAGTTCAGATAGAGATGAGCTCACCTTACCGGTCCCATAAGTTAACCAAGGTTTCACTACATTGTGCACAGTTAGACCATTCAAAATTAAAACATTAATATTGTTATATTATAAACACTAGCCCACACTCCAATGGTTGGTGCGGATTATAAATAAAATATGTCAAAATTAAATGACCTGGTGTGTAATCCAGCTCGTATGTTATATTAAATATGCACTTGACTTTTATTAAATATTTAACATTTATCATATTATGAATGACTTCTTTTTCTTTTTCAATGACTAGGATGAAGAAATGCATGGTAAATGTATGGAAATTCCTATTTCCAATTTTATAGCGTTTTGACATGCTCTCTCGATAAAACGTAGTTTTTTTTTCTAGTTATTACCGTGTGCGTGTTATATTTAGCTATCGAGAGCGCATGTCAGGGCTCATTAACTTTTCTATAGAGTTGGAAATAGGAGTTTCCATAAATGTATTGTTTTACTTCGTATACGGAGGGTGCGTTACATCAAGTTTTAGGATTTTGGGTACTTGAGGAGTTTCTGAGGGTTCTAAATTTATTTTTGTAATTCAAAAAATGATCTAAACACTGCTACAATTAGATTTCTTCAAGATATTTTTGTCAAATTTTGACTAGAAATTTGTCATCTCGGTGAAATTGTGGCCTCCATAGGCAACACCTTGTTAAGATAATCATTATGCTCAATATATTGATAACCACTATTACTTGGGAATGGGGGATTTTTTTAAAGTGTAGTCTACGGCGACCACAATGTTTTTCATAAAATAGTAGAATTTCCTGTAAGATTTGATTAAAATTCAACTAAAATTTTAGCAAATTTAAGTTACAATAGTCAAGTTTCAAGATTTTGAGTAGCCTAATAATTTTTTAATAACAATAAACCCATTTCCACTGTAAAAAAAACCATTCAAATAATGTTATGTCACATATTTTGAAATAAAAATAACCCGATTCCAAAAACAATAATTCCGTGACGAAATTGTTTGGTAGACAACGACCTTGTTTTGCAATTTCAACCAATATCCGAAAAACGACTATTACTCAGGACATGGACTTGTTTTACAATCAGAGAAGGACCCCACCTTAATTGTGGGATGTGACCTGCGCGGGGGCACTCACTTTGAGCTGGATTCCCAAGATCCGTTGCAGTGGCCCGGTTGTGATAAGTGATGGATGACATGGACAGATGATATAGTTGTCACCATCATGTGGACCATACACGTGCGAATATCGGTGTGTATTTAATGACTCCGCTGCCCTCGGAAAGCTGATTGGGTTTGCATGAGGCACGAGTAAAATCATGCGGAGACCTATAATTGCTATTAGCTACCGCGCCTGCATGACAATGGCGGCGTTCATATTGAGACGTATAATGGCGACCGCCGCTTAGCGCTGAACCTCTAACATATATAACTGTGAAGATTTTATATTTATTCATCTGTCGAGAAAACTAATAATGGCGACCGCCCCTTAGTGCTGAACCTCTAACATATATAACTGTGAAGATTTTATATTTATTCATTTGTCGAGAAAATTAATGACCGCCTTGTAAAATTAAGGAGGGAATTTTTAAATTTTGTCTTTTCAAACAAATCAATACCACATAATTATATGGAATGTCCTTTGTCCTTTCAAACATATCGGTGTTATATCTAAATGTGTAATGTCTTGTCTCCCATACTTTGATTCTATTTTCTAATCTACTTTTGGAAAAAACAGTTAAGGCGTTGATCCAAAGGACAATTTCCCATTTTTTCTAATGTCTTTTCTATCCATTTATTTCGATATTTGTGAAAAATCCCTTTTTAGTACATGTTGTAGCATTTGGTTAAAGTTGAATGCTCCGGATGTTTTATTAATTTTGAGTTTTAATTACTCTTTTTTATTTTTTAAACGAAATCTAAAATGTCAGCTTAACTTTGTCTTTTTTTTCAATGTATTTATATTTTTATTGATTTAAGTGATGCACTTATATTTTTATATGCATCATTTTTTAGTTGGTTAAGATTAAAATTTAAATTAAAAAAAAATCATTTATTAGCTTGTGTAGATGATCTTATAATGCCATATAAGTAGTGTTTAGTGCCATCGCCCTCCATTTTGTCACTTGCACTATTATCTTTTTCTAATTTTTTTAAATTCGAAAATCATGCCCAAGTGTACAAAGAAAAGAAGCAAATCTGGAAAACCATTTAGCTATATTTGTGTTGTATCACTTTGTTGTAAATCAATATACATTTCTCAATTTAATTCCAAAATCATACCGAAGTGTAGAAGAAAAAGGAGCAAATCTGGAAAACCATTTAGCTATATTTGTGTTGGTATCACTTTGTTGTAAATCAGTATACAGTTCTCCCTCATCTCCATAAAGATAGTTAAGGATGGTGTGTGCTTATGAATGGAAAAGGTCAGTCAAGGGCATATTAAGTAAAACATTAATCTATACTTGAGTTGCTATCATTATATGCTAGTTGATATTATAGCTTTTCGTCATTTCCGTAGCTAGAAAACTGTGTCAAATTCCATATTGTATGTAGGATTAGAATTTTTGTTATTTTTTTAAATTAGGAATAAAGAACAAAAAAAAATATAATATATATTTGTTAATCAATATATATTCCATATAAACTATATTTAGGTTGGTGTTTTGTTTGGTGTTGGCTAAGTCATCTAGAATGGATTATTATATAATTGTCATTTATCTTGGTACATTTTAGGTAAAAAAAAGAGGAATTGATTTGTAGAACCCATTTAAGGGGTAGATTTCACTTTGGCCATTCACGTTGTAGAACCTTGCAAAAAAAATTTGAGGTATCAAATAGCACTTTTTGGGGAAAAAGTTCTAAGTGTTGCTTCTATACTCTTGGTGTTGTTCTACACAAAACAAATTTCAAATGGTGTGAAAATTTCATGAATTAAAGTTCATACCTTTCGCAAGTTGACCTATCTTGTTCACCACCATGGTACGAGGTGGATGTTGTGATAACCATTTTCCTACCTCTCTTGTAATTATCGCTATGAATTGTAATTCACGTAAATATTGTGGAAATGTAAACACAATGACTAGGTTGAGAGGAGTGGACACATATTCAAAGGTCTAAGGAGTTTCTTGGGAAGTGATTGAACTCTAGGTGTTTTAATTAATATGTAGTAGTTTTTCTAATTGAGTTTTAATGGTTTGCACAATAGGCAAGGAATTTGAGTATGGGAATTCCGATTAAAGGACAAGCCCTTGTCAACTTTTTCCTTGAGGGGTATGTTGGATGGTGAACACGTAAGATGGGAGGCTAGGAGTTGGCTGAAGAAAAGAGGCCAACGGGAAAGAGAATACACAAGGAGCGATGGATGTAGAAATGGGAGTTAGCTGGACAAAGGAGAAAGGAATTGTAGGCACAACGACAAAGGCTCAAGTAGGAGCAAAGTTCATGCACAGGGAGTATGTCAAGATAGGAAGATGGGGTATGTGAGGTGAACTCACAAAGGAAATACAAGGAGCAACATTGGTGCAAGAGGAGAATCGGTGGAGGCATATTCTAGTATTGATACCCATGGGTTTAGTGGCTTGGAACAACTATGTGTTATGGAGCCATACATACCATAGAAGAGAAGAGAGGAAGTAGGTGGATACACTATGCATTTTGGATTCTTGCAAGGTGGAGCAAGTGTAACATAGTGTACTCTAGAGTCCTGGTAAGTGCAGTGCAAACTTTATGTATTTTTGAAACACGTACGGGTTAGCAGGTGGAGAGTTACTATGACTCTCAATCCCTGTAAAAATAGGTGAAGACATTGCAACCATTGTGTTACATAGAATTTAGATGGTGGAGATATTATGTGCTCTAGACTCTTGTAAGCAGGAGACATTTTGACCTCGACATTCTTATGTGAACTACTTGATTTACACTAATGTGAATTCCCTTAAGAACTTACTCATTAGACTATGAATCAGGCTTGGGGGTGGTTGGCCTATGGTTTGTTGGAGAGTCAAAGTATGTCACATAGTTGAAAGTCTTTAAGTTACTTAGATAAGTATAGTCACTTGCACATGTGTTGCATTGTAAATAGTAAATGATGTTACTGTGTATTAGGAGAATGATTGTATGAGCGTTGTTAATGGACGAATGTGTTATTCTTGGCTATTTACATTCAGATGGATGTGTGAATTTTCTCATGGTTTGAGGGATCTGTAGGTCCCTAGGTTGATGGTACTTTGAGGAAATATAGAGCTAAGTTAAATAGTATGCTTAATATGCTCGATTAACTTCTATAGCTTGTGGACTACATTGTTTGGCTTGGTAATGACTATTAATTACTTAAGACTACTGATTGTCTCCATACTATGATGTATGCTTATCAATGAAGCTAAGAGTGTTGTGTGTGGAGTCTATTTTTTGATACACGCACACAAAAAGAGAGAGAGGAAGAGAGAGAGAGATTATTGTTGGGATTAAAATTGTTGGGCAGTGTTAGTCATGGCTTGGATTGTCTTAGTGCTTAGCAGTATGCATGTTTATAACTTTATTGGGATGTAATATGTCCATGGATGATGTCTGAATGTTAGCGAGAAAACAAGGTTTTCAATGCTATTGTGATAATGGTACTGAGAGTTGTTTGATACCAAGAAAGGTTTTACAAGGCCATTAAATTCATTAAGGCTTCACATCCTAGGAATCATAGAGTAGTATGCTTGTATTTAGGCTAAATAAGCTTCGCTAAAATTGCATATGACTTCAAAAATTTGCATGGGATGAAGGCTTAATCAACCGGCACATATTATCACTAATAGGCATCTATTTTTTCTCTTGTTGGCCTTGCTTAAGCATTAATTATCATCATGCGAGCCACACCCCTTGAAAATGTAACTAGGTTTGGTCTTCATAATTATCTTTGTACTTGTATCAATATGTGTGTGTTTATTATTACTATTTTTTTCTATTCAAATCATGTTCTTCATGCTTCTAGATTTTATTAAGTAAAATAGAAAAAAATTCATGTGTCAAAGTCCCATTTGGACTATTTTTAAGAAAAGGAAGATTTTTATTTTTTAGTCAAAAAGAGTCATTTTGTCCCATAAGACCAAGTCGGCCTTGAATAAGCACTTACTTGACCTCTTCGATAGTTATAAAAGGAAGACACTTTGGCCTCATTTGATGACTCAGTCACTCATCGACTTATATGGAAGAGAGAAGAAGAAATAAAGCGAAGGCCAAGGAGAGAGAATAAGAATCTAGGCAATGAGGAAATATCAATTTTTGTAGAAAGATTGCTTTTTTATAAAAAGATCAAATTTTTTCTTGTCTTTTTTCACACATGCATAAGTATTGGGGAAACATTGTGAAGTTTTTTGTTCAAAATTCTAACTTAAAGAGGATTCCCCAACTTTGATTCTTGTTGATTTTGTTTAGGTTGGAGGAGATCTGAAAGAGAGATGAATTGGTTCCTTGTGGAGGTCTTGGTCTTGTTCTTGGGTCTTGGATGTCTCACTTTGATTTTATTCTATAAGAAGAGAATTTGTTTGGGTTTTCCCTCTTGTTAGGTTTTACTCTCTCTTGAAGCATACATCTTTTGTTCTTTTTTCTTTTGTGATCTTCATGTATTTTATATTTTTGGTAATTGCTTGATGAAGAAGACATAATAAAGTAATAAAAGCCAACAAATAGTTACAAGTAATTATCAATTAAGAGGAATCAACCCTAATCTCCAAGAATATTGACTTCTCAAAATGGTATCAGAGCTAAAGTGAAGGAAGGTCATCTTGAGGATCATATTTTTTTGGAATTCTTAAAGCAACTATGTTCTCTCTCCCTCTACAATGGCAAGATACATGAAGGAAGGTTTCAAGACTCTTAGGAGTCTCCTTGAATATATCATAGGTCATGTCATCAAATTCATCTTCAAACTATCTAAGGAACTAATGGATGGAAGTATTTATTGCACTCTTATAGGTTCATTTGAATATGATAATACGTGGGTAATAGACAGTGGAGCTTCAAGGCACATGACAGGGGAACGTGGTAAACTCAAACTTTTATGATATGGACGCACTTCTCACTCAATGGAACTTGAAGACAAGAACAACTAGTATGTCAAAGGGATTGGATCTACCTCCTTGGAGTTGCAATCCAATGGGAATATTCATCTCAATAATATATTCTATGTTCCATGTTTGAAAAAGAACTTACTTTCTATTTCTTTCTTAGAAGATAGAGTTGATAGGGTGGCTTTTTTTTATTATAAAATTATTGTTTGGGATAAGGGATATAGTATTGAAAATTCAAGGTCATTTATGATTCATGAAGGGAGGTTATATAGACTTCTAACTCCTCTTCTTCTAGATCTAGTACATTTGGACATCAACCCTTATGAATTATGCCATAGAATGTATGGTTAGCTCCATTAATTACAAAATATTGCCATCATTAAATCATATGGTTACTGGTATACCCAAATTAAAATAAGAGAATGAAGGAGTCTGTAAGGGATGTTCCCTCAAAGAATTTCAAGAAACATTTTGCTACTAGTGACACAAGATTTAAAGAAATTTTGGATATCATACACTCTGACGTTTGTGGACCTATGGAAGATAATTCACTTGGTGGTCATAAATACTATGTAATGTTCATTGATGATCACTGTATAAAGACTTGGATATATCTCCTAAAGTATAAATATGAACTATTTGAGAAATTTCAAGTATTCAAGGTAGAAGTATAAAATTTCAGAGAAAAGAAGATCAAAACCCTAAGATCAAATAATGATGGAGAATATACTAGTAGAGAACTTGTGGATTTTTTCAAATAGGCATGACTTAAGAAGGACTTGATAGTCCCCTAAAATCATTAATAGAATGGTGTCACTGAAAGGAAGAACTAATCTGTTGGAGAATGTGTTAGATCCATGCCACATGACCAAGACCTTGCCAAGTTATTATGGGGATAAGCTTTTGCAATAACTATATATATAATATATATATTTATTATATATATATATATATTATATATAATATATATATATATATATATATATATATATATATTATATATAAAATCGAAGTCCTCATAGAATTATTAATGATATTATCCAAGAAGAAGCATTGATAAGAAGGAAACCGGGTTTTGATTATCTCTAAATTTTTGGATGTCCCATATACATTCACATTCCCAAAGACAAAAGGAAGAAATAAGTTGGACCCGAGAGGTATAAAGGGCATTTTTGCTGGATATAGTACCTCATCAAAAGCATACAAAGTTTACATCAAAGAAGAACATTGTATTGACATAAGCAGAGATGTCATTCTTTTATGAAAGGATTACATAAAAAAGCCCAAGGATATTCCCATTGATTCTGATGAAGAAGAAAAACGTATCTTTGCAAATGAAGAAGTTTCAAGGCATGGCAAACTTTGGAACCTATAATTAATCATGGATAAATTGAAGGATCAAGTGAACCCATGGAACCATCCATCATTGCATAAACCCAAAAAAGACCAACTTGGTTAAGGTAAACTCTATAAGAAGCTAAAGGACATGCGACAAATAAAGCAACATTTAGAGAAAGAATGAAGCCTAAGAGATGTTCAGGTTGTGCAACTTATAGGACTAAACTTATTGAAAAATATACTACCACTTATGAAAATGAAACGAAACATCAAGGATGGAAGAATGCAATGCAAGAAGAATACCAATCTATAATGAAGAATGTTGTTTTAGCAATTGTTCCTAGACCTAAAAACAAATTAGTTGTGACTTCCAAATGGGTCTACAAGTTCAGTAATACAGTTGATGGAAGTATTGACAAGTATAAGGCAAGGTTTGTGGCAAGAGGATTATCTCAAAAGGAAGGAATCGATTATGAAGAAAATTTTACTCCAAATCCAACTATACAACAATTAGATGACTCATTTCTAGTGCAACTAATGTGGGATGTAAATTCATCAAATGGATGTAAAAGCAACTTTTTTGAATGGGAAAATTGATGGAGAAGTGTACATGAGAAGCCCTAGGGATTTGAATTTCATTGTAAGGAAACATATGTTTGTAGGTTGAAGAAGGTTGTATATGGCTTGAACCAAGTCCCTAGAGAATTATATTCTAGGGTGGATGCATATCTACTTATACTTGGTTTCATCAAAAGTTTTGCAGATCCTAATATCTACATCAAGGTGACAACGAATGAACTCATGATCATACTACTCTCTGTGGGTCACCTAGAAATAACATGTGTGGAGTGTCATTTTCAAGAATGTAAGAAGTAACTTGTAGTTGAATTCTATATGAAGGACGTTGGATTAATGCATAAATACTTGGGAGTAGAAGTATGACAAAAAACTAGTCATATCTATCTTGGTCAAGGGAAATATGTGATCAAGATCTTGCAGAAGTTTGGTATGATGGATAGTAAACCTATGACAACTATGATGAGCACTAATTTAATGAAGTTAAGAAGTTCAAATTCAAATCTTGATGATTCCACATCCTAACTAAATTTGGTTGGCGCCTTGATGTACCTTGTGAACACGCATCCAAACATATTTTTTGAAGTAAACATTCTTATCCAATTCCAAATAGAGGCAAGGCATGATAATTGGATAGTAGCTAAACATATTTTGAGATATTGTCATTGGACCATACATCACTATTTGAAATATGCTGGTAATGATATATAATTATTAGGCTACGTAGATTCATATTGGGGAGCCAGTGATGCAGATGGAAAGAACATTATTAGTTGATGTTTTAGTTTAGGATCCTCTATGGTCTCATGGATGAGTAAGAAACAAGTTTCAGTTGCACTGAGTAGTGCTAAAACTGAATATATAGCAAATAGTGAAGTTGGTAGAGAATTTGTTTGGATCAAAAAGCTACTTTTAGATTTATTTCAATGACTTTTGGACCCTACCATTATACACTATGAGAACCAAAGTTGCATAAGGTTGAAATAGGACCCAATTTGTCATGCTAGGACAAAGCATGTCAATAATAAGTACCACTATATTCGAGGCTTAGTACATGATGGGTTTGTGAAGCTACAATACATCTCCACAAATGAACAAGTAACTAGCACACTGAAAAATTCTCTTCCAAACAAGAAGCTTAAGTATTTGAGAGACAAGCATGGACTCATGGATATTTCCTCCCTGATTTAGAGGGAGTGAGGATGGACATTGTATTCTCCATGTGTCTTGCACTAGTCTAGTACTACTAGTACTAAGCATAGTGAAGGAACTGGTAGGTAGAATGGAGGATTAGATAAGCATCTAGGATGAATAATTCTTGAGGATTGGGAATCCAAGAAAGGATTAGTCTCGAGGACTGATATTATTTGAGGATGGGGTATGACATCCAATGTAAGAGTAGTCCTAAGGAGGATTGGTATTCTTTGAGGATTGGGAATCCAAGACAAGTATATTCCTATAAGGACAAACATCGAAACATTAGAATAGGGTATGTTCCTTGAGAGGCAGTGATGGTGTTCAAATGAATGCCTCCCTTTATTTTTCTCTAATCTAGTGAAAGTTAGAGGCTAGAGTCTGTCAGTTAAGTCCTTGCTATTTTGTAATTAACAATGTTGGTTATGATGATGCTTAATGATTCTTATCAATCCAAACTATTCAATTGATAATATTTAAATTTGAGTATCCTTGTATCCTATGTGTAGTTATGAACACCTCCATAGTTAAGAAGGAGTTTTGAAAATGTAACTAGGTCCAGTCTTCATAACTTTTCTTTGTACTTGTATCCAATATGTATTTCATGAAAAAGCAAAAAGAAGATATAATAATAATAATAATAATAATTATTATATATTATTTATTATTTTCTAGTAAAATCATTTTCTTCATGCTTCTAGGTTTATTAATTCAAAAGAAAAACTTTTCATTTGTCAATTTACCATTTGAACTATTGTAACAAAACGAAAAATATTTATTTTTTATTAAAAAGAGTCATTTTTTCCCACAAGACCAAGTTAGCCCTACATTGATAAGTTGACCTTGAAGAGGGACCTAATAAACCTCTTGGAAAACTATAAAAGGAAGATATTTGACCTCATTTGATCACTTACTCACTCATCAATTTTTATCCAAGAAATAAGAAGAAATAAAATGAAGGCTAAGGAGAGAGAAGAAGAATTTACCAAAAGAAGGAAGATCAAATTTTTTCTTTTCTTTGTTCACACATGTGAAGTTGTTGGGGAAATTATGTGAATTACAAGGTTGGAATCATGTTTTTGTTAACACGTGCAAATTTGTTGGGGCAACTATGTGAAGGTGCTTGTGCAACTCTATGAAGTTACAGGTCTAAAATTTTGACTTGAAGAGGTTTGACCAACATTAATTCTTGTTGATTTTATTTTGGTTGGAAGAGATCTAAAGGAGGGCTTACCTGATTCCTTGTTTAGGTCTTGGTCTTGGTATTTGGGCTTGGATGTTTCATCTTAAGCTAATTCTATAAGAAAATTTGTTCGAATTTTCCTTCTTATGGGGTTTTTTCCTGGATTAGAGCCTACATATTGTATTCTTTGTCTTTTTTGATCTTCAATCACTTTATATTTTTCATAATTTCTTGATGAAGAAGACATAATTAACTAATAAAAGCCAACGAAAGCTCACAAGTAATTATCAAGTAAGAGGAACCAAACATATTCTTTAAAAATATTGGTCTCTTAATAATACCACATATCATGGGTGGTCTTTATGAGGGATGTCGCTATTGACGGGATGTATAGGAAATGATGAAAGCGCTTCCCATTAACAAATGGAGAAATGTATATCCCAATAGACGGGAGGACGCATGTTATGAAAAATGATGATCCATATTTGTGGGATGCAAAATTTAATGTTTGGGAAAGCAAGAAAGAATGTCCTAGGGAATGGAGATAGGTCTTCATGGGATGGAAAGTCTTGATTGAGATATTCATCTCCCAGGGGTAGAAATGCATTGAATAATAGAAAGTACATTTTTTTGCACAAAGAGGTGTAACCCTATGGAAACTAGCTTAGGTTGAGGTGGCAGAAGCCACATAGGCTGGGAAAGGCCATGTAGATAAGTGGCATGGTAAAGCTACTAACGTGGTACATTGAAAACATGGCACACAGACAATGTGACATATGGCAGGAATACTTTTCCTTTTGGATGACCAAGTGGAATGATTTTGACTGAAACATGACACCATAGGAGGATCTCACATGACAAGATGTTTTCACCCTAATGTTAGCATGATGTCAACAAGGGGTAGTGAGAGTGGGTAATGTGGAATCTTATGCTAACATGGCACCTAGGTGAGATGTGGTGGTGGTTTTGTGGTGCCATCTACCATGGGTGTGTCATGTGGTGTTGCCATGGTGCTGAAATGTAGGGTTACATTGTTGTGAGCCACATCACCATAAAGTGGAGCTTCTTAGTAATATTTCCAGTGTATTTACAAAAAGGGATCTGTACAACTAACATATACCATAGACTAACGGGAGGCACTAGGTAGGAAAATTCCTAGTCACTAATGAAAACATTCACATTTGCATCATGAACATTTAATAGTATAACTTCTCAGAAGTGAGGCACAATGATTTGAGGGTGCCACATTGGACCAGAAGTGACATGGCATGGCCATGTTAGGCACACGTGGTAGTGACTTTTTAATGTTGTAGGGTTAATTATGGAACCTTAAAATGTGCATAACTTTCAATCTAGACAGCAGAGTAGGGAAATTTTTATATCGTCAAAAATCTCTTGATGGGATGGGTGTCATGGTGTTATCCAAAGTGAGTTCCACACACTTTGGAAAAAGAAAATTTTGTGACCCCATTTCCATAATGAGACCATGGAGGTTGGGTTAGTTATAAATAACACCTCCCATTAAGCATCTAAAGTCCAAGGGGGTGGGAGGGAGTATTATAGAGTGGTATCGGAGCATACATTTAACACTTAGATTCATTGGGCTCAAGAACCAATGGAATGAGGAAGAAAGGTTTGACATTGGACCTTTGGATATAAGATTTGGAGTACTAATAAAAAGTGCTAGAGTGCCTAGGTTCAACACTTAGAATGAATGGACCTAGGAGAATAAGTTTAATACCTTTGTTATAGTGTAGAAAACCACACTATGAGTTACCTAAAGGACGCTTAATTGTATTGTATGAATGTGTGATAACTACATAATTTGACTAGTAATTGTGTGCTTAATGCATGTGTTGATATTAGAATATCGAATTGATTGATTCATATACTTCATATATTAGTTTATTTTCTAACTAATTTTTAAGCTTGTATATTCTTGGGATTCTAGTCTTAGTAAAATTTTAATTTGAAACTTAGTGGAAATATCAATATGAATATACTAATATGGACTTTCAATTCCTAGAGTATGTGGCTGAAATGAGTTCTAAATGTATGAAAAATAGTAGATCATCATGATTCATATCAACATGCTTGGAGTTAGCATGGAAGGATAACTCATCAATTTGTTTATGTTGATGTAACTAACACCAATGTGTATGTGAATGTTAGGCCCCTATAATACTAGTGTACTCCCTTATTATTGTTGTCATTGTAGCCCCTTATTGTTATTGTTGTGCCCATGTTGTCGCCATATTACTATTATTGTGCCCCATAAAAGCCCACTATTGTTATTGTTGTGCCCTTACATTATTATTGTTATGTTGGCTTTGACTATATTGTGACCCCTTAGACTCCTATATATAAAAAGGAGGTCTTGTCATTTGTATCATCAAAGGCTTTTTCATTTGTGTAATGTAAAGGAGTTTTACCCTTCGAATAGGCTGATTTGAAGTCATTTCTCTATATTACCTTCTATTCTGTGAGTTGGTTGCATAACAATTGGTATCAGAGCTTTGGATTCTAGGGTTTCACTGCTTCAAACATGTCATCATGGAACTTTCACTATAACTATCTTTCTATGACATTTCAGAAGCTAAAATGAAACCCATTTGAGCCGAAATCTTAATGAACCTTGGGTATGAATTTAGGATCTTGGATCACTATACTGTGAGATATATGATGCATGGAACTTAGGGCTTTTACAGGCTCCTGAATTATATATCAAACAGGTGACTTGGGAAAAATAGTCATAACGTTATTTCTTAACATCATATTGAAATTCCATAAAAAGTTACAGAAGGAGGATGAAATGTAGTTGTCTGTGTATTAGTTTCAGGTCCAAGGGTCGAAATTGTGACACGTGGAACTTCGTACAAGTTCTCTCTACTAAACCAGTCTATAATTTGGTCATTGTGGGATATTTCGAATTAATCTTTCTTGGAGAATCCAATATTGATCATAATTGTGGGGTTGGAATGAGGACTCAGAGGGCTACCACGTTAGGACATTGTAGACCTTGGGGATCCGCAATTATAGTGATACAACTGATTCAATATTGAGATCCTACAAAGCCAAAAAAGGTGTGTAGTGTTTCAAAAGTTTGAATAAGTTTGGTTTGAATTTTTTTTTTGAAGGAATTCAAAGGACATAGTGAAGCATAATTATCATTAATTGATGCCGTGAAGAAAGAAAATGGACACACCTAGTAAGCAACTTGAATGTTCTAGCATGACTCATGAACAAGAGGAAGAAATGTGACATGATATATCAAAATTGCGAGACCAAGTGCAACAAATTTCACTGTCACAAAATGTAACAGAAGCTAAGATGGATGGTTTAAATAAAGGCGTGGAAGCTAAGATGGATGGTTTAAAGAATGGCTTGGAAGCTAATATGAATGACATGGAATCTAATATGGATGGCATGGAAGCTAAGATGGATGGCATGGAAGCTAATATGGATGGTATAGAAGCAAAACTTAAAGGTAACATGGAAGATTTGAAGATAGAGTTGACAAAGTTGCTACAAGAAATGCTTACGAATGGTGAAAGGATAGTAAAGGAAACTCATCATGAGAACAAAAGAAATGTTAATCATGATTTCATAGACTCTAATGTTGGATTGAAGATCCACCATGTTCCAAAGATTGATATGAGGAAGTTTGATGGCAAGTATCTTGTAACATGGATACTACAGATGAAGCAATATTTCAATCTCCATAATGTGCAAGACACAAAAAAGGTACGCATTGAAAATTTGTATTTGGAACCCAATCAGTTTATATGGTATCGATGGCTTTTATCTTGTAAACAAATTGTCACTTGGGCAATTTTCATAGAAGAAATGATAGCACATTATGAGGATACAAAAAGCAACACTTCTTTAGCCAATTGATAAATGTCAAACAAAAATATTTAGTCGTGGAGCACATTGAGGACTTCCAAAAATTGAATATAAGGGTAAAAGATATTCTAGAGGAGCATATGATTGATGTGTTCATAGGGACATTAAAGGAGAACATCCAACATGATGTTCACATTTGGGAACCTGATTCATTGGAGAAGGCATTCAGGTTGGAAAGAAAAATTCAAAGCAAAATTATGGCAATGAGGAGGCCTACCAATCACAACTATAAATATGGAAGTGTTGTTTCTCCTAACCTTCCACAACCTACAAGGTTGACACCACAACAATTGGAAGAAAAAATAGGAAAAGGACTTTGTTACAGTTCCGATAGCAAATACACTAAAGGTCATAACTGTGCTGAGAAGAAATTATTTTACATAGATTGTGAAGAGGAACAAGCAACATCAAAAGAAGAAGATACACACGAGGAACAATGCCTAGAGAAAGAAGAAATGAATTTGATTATATCTTGTAATGCATTGGCCATAATAACCACTCCTCAAACTATCAAGATAGAGGGACATATCAAGAAGAAAAAGGTAATCTTGTTGATTGATTCAAGCAGTACCCATAATTTTATTCATTGTGAGACAGTGAACGAATTGAGCTGCTTCCTATATCTACCACCAGAGTGTCAAGTAATGGTTGTAATTGGAAGAACCATAAATTTATTTGGGAAGTGCCATAATATCAAGGTATACATGGGAGAATATGCGTTTAATAGTCCAATGATTTCCATTCCAATGGGTGGTGCTAATGTTGTACTAGGAGTCTAATGGCTAAAATATTTGGGTATGATATCTTTTAATTTTCAACAATTTTTCTTGAATTTTTTTCAAAAGGAAAGGAAGTTGAATTAATGGGTATCATAGGGAAACTGGGAAAGATAATCCGCTCTAACACCATGAAAAATATTTTAAAGAACGAAAATCATGGCGTAATTGCACAGTTATGTCCACTAGAGGTTCCCACATCGAAATCATCTATTTCTTGAGATCTCCAAAAAGGTTTGGACAATCATTCCAAGGTATTTCAGACTCCCAAAGGCCTCTCGCCTATTTTTGATCATGATCATGCTATTCATTTGATTCTAGGAAGTGTTCCTCCAAACATCAGGCCTTACAGATATCCCTATGCCCAAAAGAGTGAAATTGAACGTATCGTTGGAGAAATGCTAGAGGCTGGTATAATTCAACCTAGTCAAAGTTATTTCCCTGTTATAGTAGTATTGGTGCACACGAAGGATGGATCATGGTGCATATGTCCGGATTATAGGGAGCTCAACAAGCTCACTATTAAAGATAAATTTCCCAGTTCTTTCATTGAAGAATTATTGGATGAATTGCATGGAGAAATTTACTTCACCAAGTTGGACCTTCGTTCAGGATATCATCAAATCAGAATGAAGACTGTAGACATTCCAAAAACATCATTTAGAACTCATGAGGGTCATTATCAATTTTTTTTCATGCGTTTTGGCCTTACCAATGCACCTTCTACATTTCAAGGTTTTATGAATTCCATTTTCAAACCCTTCCTTAGAAAATTTGTGTTAGTATCTTTTTATGATATACTAATCTACAACAAGTCTTGGAAGGATCATGTTCAACATGTTGATAGAGTGCTTAAACTATTGGAGGAGAAACAATTATATCCAAAAATATCCAACTGTTTCTTCGGAGTACAAGAGGTGGAATATGTGGGTCATATTGTATCTCATGAAGGTGTTAAGGTAGACCCTAGAAAAATTAAATCCATTAAGAAATGAAAAATCCGCACATCCATAAAGCATCTTCGAGGATTTATTAGGTTGACAGGGTATAATCGCAAGTTTGTTAA
>APFE030697255.1:92040-117261 GCA_000404065.3 Pinus taeda
CTATTGTGCCCCATAGAAGCCCACTATTATTATTATTATGCCCTTACATTATTATTGTTATGTCGGCTCTGATTATGTCTATCTTTTATTGAGCTGGTTTCATAACAGAATAGTAGCAGCTCTAGCAACACTATTGAAGAAATATGCATTTCCTTAGACTCCAGAAGCAACAAAAGCCTTTGAACATCTTAAAGAGGAAATGTGCCAAGCAATGGTTTTAGCTATGCCAGACTTCAAAAAAACCTTTATTGTGGAATGTGATGCCTCAAGAAATGGAATTGGTGTTGTTTTAATGCAGAAAGAAAGACCCATTGCTTTGGAAAGTCATCCAATCAAAGCAAAGTATTTACACAAAGCTATTTATGAGAAGGAAATATTGGCAATACTACATGCACCTATGAAATGGCGACCTTACCTAATGGGAAGACACTTGAAGGTAAAAACAGATCACAATAGTCTTAAATAATTTTTAGAACAAAGATTATCTTTAGAAGAGAAGCAAAAATGGTTCACAGATATATTGGGTTATGACTTTGAAATCATCTACAAAAAAAGGAAGCAAAATTTTGTTGCATATGCACTCTCAAGAAAGGATGAGGATGTGGAAGCATTGCTTTGCCCTATTTCTATTATCCAACTAGATTGGATAAATGAAACAAGGGATGAATGGAAGAATGATGAAGAAGTGTGGATACTCATTTGAAATTTACAACAAGACCCTAGTACATCTGATGCATTTAGCTGGAAAAAGGATTCATTATGGTAAAATTATCACTTATACCTCTATAAAAATTCTCAACTCAAACAAAAGATTCTTATGGAATTGCACATCTCTCCCTTAGGAGGTCACTCAATATTTTTAAAAACTTACCACAAGGTTAAGAAGGAATTTTTTTGGGAAGGCCTTCAATATGATATTCAAAAGTTTGTGGGAGAATGTTTGGCTTGCCAAAAAAATAAAGTTTAAACAATTAAGACCCTTGGTCTATTACAACCTTTATCCATTCCAAGTAAATGTTGGGAGGAGGTTTCAATGGATTTTATCATAGGTTTACCCAATTCTAAAGGAAAGAGTGTCATCATGGTGGTAGTTGATAGACTTATGAAGTATGCACACTTTTTGCATTATCTCATCCCTTTAAATCCAATAGAGTTACTACTACATTTATGGAAAAAATTCAAAAGCTACATGGAAACCAAAAGATTATTGTAAGTGACAAAGATCCCATTTTCATTGGAAATTTTTGGACAAATAATTTTATTGTCTGGGTACTCAGTTAGCTCATAGCTCAATGTATCATCCTCAATATGATGGGAAAATTGAGATAGTGAAAAAATGTTTGGAAGGATATCTTTGTTGCTTTGTATCTGATAAACAAACACAATGGGTCAAATGGTTGCCTCTATCTGAATGGTGGTATAACACTTCCTTTCATACTGCAATAAAAATCACCCCATTCATGGCACTCTATGGATATCATCCACCATCCATCACATCATATTTAACATAAAATTATAAGGTCCAAGTAGTGGAAGATCACATCGAGCATCAATAACAAGTTCTCCAACAATTAACGAATAACCTGACTTTGGTACAGAATAGAATGAAATAATAGGAAGATCAACATTGTAGCAAAAGAAGTTTTGATGTAGGTGAGTGGGTATCTCTACAACTACAACCATACAAACAAATATCCTTCAAGCAAGCTATTAAGGATAATAAATTATCACCAAATTATTATGGTCCATACAAGGTGTTTTGAAAGATTGGTACTATGGTATACAAATTGGAGCTTCCTACAGCTTCTTGAGTGCACCCAATTTTCCATGTTTCATGCTTAAAGAAGGTTATAGTTGACAAACTCCCAGTTCAAACAATATTGCCAAAACTTGATGAGTAAGGAAAAATCATATTGGACCCTGAAGCAGTCACAAAACCAAGAACTCAATAGCTACAAAATCAATCAATTTCAGAGTATCTCATCAAGTGGATGAACTTACCCACTGAAGATTCCACATGGGAGGATGAGAATTTTAGACAAAAGCATCCGGAACTACTTAAGCATTGACGACAACACTTTTCTGAAGGACAGGGGCATGTTAGGTCCCTATAATACTAGTGTATTCCCTTATTATTATTGTCATTGTAGCCCCTTATTGTTATTGTTGTGCCCATGTTGTCCCCATATTGTTATTATTGTGCCTCATAAAAGTTCAAAATTATTATTGTTGTGCCCTTACATTATTATTGTTATGTCTACTTTGACTCTATTGTGACCCCTTAGACTTCTAAATATATAAAGGAGATCTTGTCATTTGTATTATCGAAGAATTTTTCATTTGTGTAATGTAAAGGAGGTTTCCCCTCGAAGAGGCTGATTTGAAGTCATTGCTATATATTTTCTTCTATTTTGTGAGTTGGTTGCATAACAATGATAAGACATAAGAATATCCATTTGTAATAAGAAATAAATACATGGACAACGTTATCCTGTAGCATAGCGTGAACCAAGTCCATCATGAGCAAGAAAGGGAAAGTTCCCCTGATAGAGGATAAAACTTTAGGACCTTGAAATCTGAGCTAAAAAGATGCAATGTACAAAATAGAAGGCTCATTAGAAAGCAAAAGGAGGAGGCAAGGTTGAATATATGGTTTCTACAAAACCTTCGATACATGCAAGAGTTGTTTAAACAACCATTAACCTTTGGATATGTAAAATAATTTAATGCTGACAAGGCCAGAAAGAGACCTCATAAGGCTAGAGATATCTCTGTGATATTGAAAAGTTCCTTCTTGAACTATTTAAAAGGATGTTGGAATTTTGAGGTTGCAATAAACCATGGAAAGGATTTTCACAAAATTTATGTGTATATGTTGATGATGTACACAATAAACACTAGAAATCAAGGGACCAACTTGTTTTGGGATAATCAATGATGGGAATATTTTATGTATATTTGTTGTTATTTTTTGACTTCACATTTTGTTGTTTTGTTTGTTGAATTTGAGAATGGCCATGCTACCTTATGTTGTTATTATGTATTTTTGTTTTGGTATTTCCATTGTTTCTCATTTCGTGTTTCTTCTACCCTTTTGTGGTTTTGTCTTGGTTGATTTGTTGGATGTGAGAAGGAAATAAAATAAGTTATAGGGGAGAGTTGAATACAACCAAATTAGAAGTGTAAGACCTTGACTAAGCCCTATACATAAGACACATGGTATAGGAAGGTAGAAGAAGATGACATAACAACTAAATGTAGTAATTGAGTCCATGTGAACTAAATGGATAATGAGATGAATGTAAAAATAGCATAAGAAGGCAGTTTTCTTAAATAAAATTATGAATGGTTGATATACATATATGTGATATATTTAGGTATCTCTTATGAACATGATAAAAATGGGAAAGTAAAATAAAGGAATGAGGATACTAATTGGTCTGAAAGGCCATTAACTGAGAACCATCATAGTAGTAAGGTAACTGATAAATCTATAAAATTATGATGACTATGTGAATAGTATAGAAATATAAATTGTACTTACCGTGTTTCGTGGTAACGCAGTGAGGTTACTTAATGGATTCCATGTTGCATCGAACACAATTATGATAGTCAGGATGAATGGCCCATTGTTGATAATTATCATTATTAGTATGTTATGTGTATGCTCCTGGTATTTTTTGTGAGCATGAATGAAAATAATAAAGGCTAAAAATTGATAGTGTATGCTTAACATTGATTAAGACATGCTGGAATTGAATGCAAGTGAAATTGACTTTATGAGTTTTTCATTGAAATTGGTAAATGGTTGAATTGATGAATTTATGACTAATATGTGAGGCAAAGAATATTTCAACAAATATTAAATATTGCAACAACAATATTGTTTCCATTTAACAATACATTTACAAGGACTTCCATTGAAATCACTGGTAATAATAGCCAAGTAAATAAGGGAAGTAGTACGCCTAGGTAAAAGGGTAAAGGAAAGGAATTGGCTATGAATTACTTTAGTTGACATTGACAACTATTGCTTTAAATTAATGCATTCTTGCATGGATGATGGGAAGTGGTATGGTGAAGGAATGGATCCTTCAATACAAATACTGTAATGATTTTCCCAATTCCTACTAAGTGAAATGGAGAATTAAAATGCTAATGAGTTAGAGATATGCATTTATTGGTTCTAACTTAGTAGTCCTATGGAATGAATGTATATGATGCCATTCCATTTGACAAGTCATTATTGAGAATCATCCCAGTGGAAGGATGATTGATTAATTTTCTTAAAAATATAATGATTATATGAATGGCATGTTTGGGATAACAAGGTGAGGTTATCTAATAAGATCTTATGTTATGTAAGGGATCCTTCAAGAAAGTGTGAACTCTTGTTGCTAACTATAATTATTCTCATATTCTTATGACATTTATGTTGCATGTTTATACTATGTTTATGAGAAGGAAATGATTAAATCTTGAATTTCGAATCAATGAAGTATACTAACTAGATTCTAGATTCCTTGGTCAAATCATGAGGAACATATCCAACTAAATGATAGCTTAGGATGAGAAAAACAACTCAGTTCTTACAGTTCATTGAGTGTCACCTTGAGTTGAGGAAACCACTCAATGCTTACAGTTCTCTAAGTGCTGGCTTGAGTTGAGAAAATCACTCAGTGCTCACAATTGGTTGAGTGTTTGTCTTGGGGCTGAGAAACACTCAGTGAACTAAATTTAAAGATGAAGTTGGATGAAGACTATGTGGAGAAGTATAATCACCATTGAGTTCTTACTTTAGGGATGAGAGACAATCTATGATTTGGATTTAATAATGGAGCTAGCTAAAGACTACATAGAGTAGTATAACCACCACTGAGTGCTTACCTTAAGCTTGCGAAACACACAGTGAGCTATATTTAAAGACAAAGTTGGATAAATACTACATGGAGTATATAACCACCACTGACTTCCTTCCTTGGGGATGGGAAACACTTAGTTAGCTATATTTAAACATGAAGTTGGAAGAAGACTGTGTGGAGTTGTATAACTATCACTAAGTGCTTTCCTTGGGCCTGCGAAACTCTCCATGAGCTGGATTTAACGATGGAGTTGTCCAAATACACTTTGGAGATTATTCTATTAAGACAAAACTAAAGATTTCATGGATCTATGGAGCATAAACACCACTGAGTCCTTGCATTGAGGCTGAGAAACCACTCAACGCTTGTAAAGACAAGAATGCAAAGAGTAATCGAAGGTAAGTGTTAATTATATTTTGAAGAACATTAGGGGAATTTTGAAGTCTAAAATGGGACTCTGAAGGAAAATAGTAAAATAATAGTTAAAATAATAAAAATAATATTTTTGAATTATAAAGAAAAAGAAAGGAAGTTACATCTTTTTGCTGCATTTTCAGCTTATCTCCTTATAGGTTTATTAAAATGCCTAGTGTAGACACCCATTGGATGCAAAATTCAATTTCACATCCAACGAGTAACCACTTTTCATACTTGTGAGTAGATCTATTTTTAGCTGGATAAACTCAGAAGTATGGATAGTGGGTACTTATTGAATGTGGAAATGTCTAAAAATGATATTTGGGTAAACCTATGATGAGACAGCCTGAAAATAAACTAAAATAAAGTAATTTTCCTCTTTTCCCTCCTAAATATTTTCCCCTAGGAATGACATCATCATCTTGAATCATGTTTGTTATTTTAAGGTTAATTTTTTTAGTAAATTGTTTGTTTTGAGGCTTATTTTTTACCTCAAAATTCCCGTAATGATTCTCTTTTTAAGTTCTGATTTAGAATTGATCTAAATTTTTTATGGTTATCTCCATAAATAAATGTACTAATGAAGGCATGTTTAATTGATTTAAAAATCTTATGATGGAACTGATAAGGCTCATCTTATTGAAGCAACATCAACTTAATGATATTAGAGTGCATAGAAACATGATGGAACAAAAGGTTTAGGAACTACACCATTGTGGTGACGATGGAACCCTCTGTTATGAATTTATTTCCATGAGGTATGCCATGAAAAATGTGTTGCGTATTTAGAGCCAGGAAAAGGAATTCATTGGAAAAGAAAATTATTTTTATGTGAGGAAGCCTTGTTAGGGGATGGATTTCTGAAGGGACTAGAGAAGTAGAAAAGGGGATGCCTAAACTTTGAAGGTGAATGATTTCATGGAAGAGGAAATGGTTTACCCAAGGGACTAAGGAAGTAAATAAGGGAATGCCAAAATTAAAAAGTGAACTAGTTTCAACGAATCACGTGCATACTAGTTGGGACCAGAGATATAACTGGTGTGTCCTAGGGAGAAATGAGTTGAATTTTTTCACTAAAGGGACATAGAGGGCAATGGAAAACATGGTTGGACATTGGAGGTGGCTCACACTATAGAAGAAAGTAATCAAGGAGGACAAGGTCCATTGGAAGCATTGTGAACTAGATGAGGCCACTTGGAAGATACTTGATTGAATGAGGATATCCCACCCATTTATTTTCATTATATAAATTAATGTAAAATAAATGTGTATTTATAAATCTCACTATTTAATTTTCTTCTCAGTTAGAAAGCACTATTGAATTTTTTGTTTGGGAATATAACAATGTTAAATGTTTTTTCAAGTATAGGACACTAAGGATGATCTTCCTTTAAGGGGGTGGGGTCTATGACACCCCTTTTACTTTCCCTCTTGTAATTATCACTATGAGTTCTAATTCATGTAAATATTGTGGAAATGTAAACAAAATGATTGGGCTAAAAGAAGTGGACACAAATTTTGAGGTCTAGGAGGAGTTATTTGGGAAATGGTTGAACTCAAGGTGTTTCAATTAATATGGCACCAATTTTTCTAATTCAATTTTAATGGCCTGCAGAGCAAGTAAGGATGTTGATTATGGCCTTCTTGACTGAAGGATAATCCCATAACACCTATTCCCTAGAGGATCATGTTGGGTGGTCAACATGAAAGAATGGAGATTCAAGGTCAATAGAAGAAAAGAGGCGGATGAGAAATAGAAGAGAAAAAGAGAAATGGATGCAGAAATGAGATTTATCTAGAGAAAGAAGAAAGGAATTGTAGGAACAATGATAGGGGTTTGAGTAGGAGAAAACTTCATGGACATGGAATATTTTGGGGTAGGAATGTAGGATATGTGAGGTGAACTCATGCAAGGAAATATAAGGAGCAAAGTTGGTGCAAGAGGAGAGAAGATGGAGGCACATTGTAGTTTGGATAGCAACATGTTTAGTGTGTTGGAGGCACTATGTGTTCTATATACCTACCCAGCAGAGAAGAGAAGAGAATAAGAAGGTGGACACATTATGCATTATGTAGTCCTATAAGGTGGAGCAGGTTGAATACAATGTACTTTGGAGCCATGGTAAGTAGAAGGAAAAAATTGTGTATACTTGAAATACGTGCAAATTAGCAAGTGGAGAGTTACTATGTGTTATAAAATCAATTGTGGCAGCTATTAATCTTATTTTTCTTCTAAACTTATTAAATTTATTGTTTCATTCTAGTTATATATTTCATCAAAAAAATAGAAAGAACATAAAACACAACAATAGATGCCACGAATATTAGGCTCTTATCCAGGGCAAAACTGCTCTAAGGGGAAAATAAAGAAACTCTTCTATTCTTAGAATATGTTGTGGCTAATTATAACACCTATAGTAGTAATGCTTTAGGGGATAAGAAAAGCCTCCTAGAGACATCATTTGGGTTGATTATAAACTAGTTCCTAGGACATCTTAAGTAGTGTTATTTGATTTATCTTGAAACCTTGCAACACTAGTAAATTTTGTCACAAATAATTTGAATAGGGATGGTTCATAACCGTTCATGAAAGCACAATGTAGGAAGTAGCATGTGTGCAATATTCCACAGAGATTAATACTCAAAAAGTGGTGGCCAAACCATATTCAAACTTGCAGCTAATTGATTGTAAATGGCGATGGAATAATAGAAGACAATAGAGAGAAAATCCATTAAACTAGAGCTTAGACTTTAAGGATTTTATATCTCTAGATTTAGAGGAAAACGAGAGTAATGAAAGGTTTATGAGATGCTGAGATACGTGGAGCACCTTTCAAAGGCCTTATCACCATATCAATACAAGCATTTTTTATCAATGACCTGACTTAAATGAATCGGCTTATAATGGAAATATATCTAGCTACTACTTACATGGAATGTAAGGAGGGTGTCAAACACATATGGAAATATTAAGAGAGAAGAAAATACTGAAAGTCAAGGAGTTGGAATCACCACAATTCTTTCATTAAATTCTATGATAGAATGTATACATCAATGTTCATACAATGCCTGTTTGAAACAAGAAAATGACCCACTCAGGAGTTTCTTTCCAAACATTATGAACCTTTGTGAATTGTTTCTTCCCACTATTTATCTGGAGAGGGGAACATTGAACAATAATTAAAATAAAATATCTCAGCCAAGCCTTAGCTATCAGATCAACTAGCTCTCTCAGCCTAATATGGCTCTGTGGCCCAAGAATGAATACAAAATCTTGATTGCTTCATTAAATTGTGACACAGTACATGATAACAAAACAAGTCAAAAATTAGATGAAAGCATCAAAAAAATATCTCCATGCCCATCTGTGGGATCAACTTTGATTGGGTAACTGATTTTTCATGATCTTCCTTTGCTAGTACTCGACTAGTTTGAGTCGCTTCTACCTTTACTACTTGAATCACTCATTCTCAAGAGTTGGGAGTGACTAAACTATTAGTTTCATGTTGCGGTACAAAAATAGAGGTCATGTGGGTAGTACTTCATCTTTCGTCTACATAGAGCTCCATGCTAAACCATTAAGTCTACTTAAGCTTCCATACATTCATTTACTCAACACAGGCCTATGGGTTGTACAGCCGAGCTCATTTACCCTGTTTCTGTTGACCTTAATTTCTTGTCACAAGAGACGTTATAGGGTTAGCCCATGCTAATTTCTGAATGCTCAATCTCCTTCTTAAATATCTCATCTACCAACTCATTGTGTCCTTAAAGCCTTGTATTTCATTATTGGCGAGTTATCACCTAAAGAGTTTTGTATTAAAACACCTCACAGATAGCGCACTTCGATCCATTTTAGCCCCTTTTTCTTTGAGCCCCTTTACCCTTTTTCATCATATGATTGGGGGCTATGACTATGCACTTAGCCCTTGAGTGCTTGGGCCTTTGGATGAATGTCTGGGAGAGTCATTCCTTTGTTAAACAAAATTTCTCATATCAGCGAAATCCTTGACCTTTGCATTGGACAACCCTTGCAATAGTGCAAGCACCAATCACCAAATGGGCCCAGTCAAAATATCACAATCGAAACATCGAAAATTTCCGAGCCATGCCATTGGTGTAATCTCCATAACTTGTGATCACTGATTTTGGGATGTCAGCAATCGTTGACTGTCAATACACCTTGTTTCCATTATTGGTCTTCTGATGTTTGTGATCGCTGATATGCGGGATGGCTGGAACTTCCACTTCCGATTTTCACTATTCACCATGTTTTGAACCTCTGATAGCTAATATCAATGATCGTTGAACACATATCAGCAATTTACACCTAATGTATCATGCACTGCACCTCTGGTTGTCAATTTGTGGGATTTTCTCTCAAGGCATTTTCTCCTTGGCCTTGGGTTTTCAAGGACAACTCCGATTTTTTATAAATTTTGATTCAATCATCCATTTGAGGAGTCCTATATGTCGTTGGAATGATAATTCTAAGATTTCTCCATTGAAGGAGGCTTGATCAATCCTTGATTTCTTATGTGGCTTTGAATATGGCTATAAAATTTTCTGCTCACTTGCACCTTTTTATCGGTAGAAGATAAGTTTTGTAGAGGGTGACAATATTGGGTCCACCTGGGTATAGTGCCTTGCTGGCAAGGTGCTGAGAACCTGTAGAATAGTGGTCTTATATCCATTAGGAATAGAGTTATTTTATTCAATTATGTAAAAGAAAAAATAGAAATGTAAAGGACTGAAAGTATAATTGATTTTTTATAATGTCTCACTAGTATGTACAACTAATGAGGGATGCACCTTTTCATGCTAGAAGTATAATTTTAGGAAATTCCAATTTACAAGCAACTCAACAATTTCACCCTCCAATTTTTCGAGTAAGATAGCATTTTTCTCCTTTGTCTCATCAATCTTGAAGGGCCCAAACCACAAGAGGTCAAATTTTCCATGTTTTCCTTTATCTTCTCTTTCTGCATCCCACCTTAAAATTAGATCTCCTGGTGGAAGAGGTTTGTCTTTGGCCTTCCTATCAAACAATCACTTCATCTTTTGTCGGTAGTTATCAAGCCTTTGATTCACTTGTTCTTGGGTCCCTTGGAGCTCCACCAATTGATGTATCCTTCTAGTTAGAGAGTTGGGTTCCCCTTTTGTAGCTTGTAGCATCTTAACCACTGCCATAGCAAGCTGAATGGGGAATACAACAAATTTCCCATAAACCAACTCAAAAGGGGATTTACATATGGATATTTTTAGAGTGACCCAGTTTTCCCAAACATCTCCAAATAGTGTGGGCATATAGAACCCTTCTTTAAGTATCTTATGTGCAGTGGTCTTCGATTTTTAGTTCCCCCACAAACGCCATTATGGAACTCATCCATCAATCTTTGTGCTTCTGTTTCAATCGAACTCAACAACAACACTCCCACTCGGTCTTTGCAGTAGAGTTTCCCATTATATATAACAAACCTATGGGCTTGAGCCCTCAATGCTCTATACTTGGATTTCTCCGCATTTGTTGGGCATCTCAAAAATAGTAAATAGTGGATGATATTTTGATACCAGGTTGAAGTTTCATATTTGATATGAATCTTTTGGACTATAGTGTAGATCATGGGTTGTGTCCCCTCTTCACCCTCTTGTGCTGATAGATTTATCCCTAATTCCTGACAATTAAACTTTGATACGATTTTAGCCAGTCCTTGTCCTTTGATGAGCTTTGTGGGTCTTACCTCCGTGTCATACTCCTAGATTCTTGCAATCCATTTACCCCTTTTCCCTTGATGTCTCCTTCTACTAGGATGTCCTTCATTACTACTATTGTAACATAAGCCATGATGCTCGAATGTAAAACATAGACTCGGATAGGATTTAAAGCTTTGACTAGAGCATATTCTTGTTTTTCCAATATATTATATTTTAGTTCATTATCCCGCAACACCTGGCTAAAAGAAGCTTTGGGTTTCTCATGGCCTTCCTTATTTTTCTGAAGTAATACAACAATGATAATATGGGGGGAGGAGAAATAAAAGATATAAAATGGCCTCAAATAGTCCAGGATGACTAGCACTGAAGCCTCTACAAAATCTCTTTGATTCTAGAGAAGGATTCTTGGGAATTTGGGCCCCACTTTACCTCATTCTCCTTTTTCAACATTTGAATAATTCCTATCACCATTTCTACATAGTTAGGCACAAAACTGCTCATGAAATTAACCCTCCCCAGGGAGATTGGACCTCTTTCTTATTCCTTGGTAGGGAGATATTAATGGTAGCTTCCACCCACTTGAGATCAATCCTGGCAACTTCCTGCATTACGATGTGCCCCAACAACTTCCCTTCACTCAAACTGAACTGATATTTCTTGGGGTTCAGGCACAACCCATACTTTCTGCACTTTTCAAAGGTAAGCTTCAGGTGTTCAATTAGTTCTTCATCTATTTTGGAGAAAATAGTGATGTCATCTAGTTATACGACTACAAACTTATCTTTCTCTCCCATAAATGTTATGTCCATTTCCCTCTGGAATGTTTCTCCTACATTTACTAAGCATAATGGCATCCTTGCATACATGAAAGTCCCTCAAGGAGTTGTTAATGTAGTTTTATTTTGATCTTCAGGTTGCACTGCCACTTGGTTATATCCTAAAAATCCATCCATCATTGACATCATAGTAGAGCCAGCTACTTTCTGTAAGATGCGGTCCATTTTAGGCAATGGGTAGCTGTCCTTCAAAGAATCTTTGTTCAGGTTCCTGAAGTCCCCGTACAACATGATTTCTCCACTATTCTTCCTCATAGGAACTAGTTTTTCAACCCATTCCGAGTACCTCAGGGGTACAATGATCTTAGCTTGAAGGAGCTTCTTTACTTCCTTCTCAATGGATGGGAGGAGCAGTGGATTGATCTACCTAAGCTTTCTCTTACAGGGCTTCAAATAATTCTTTAGGGGAATCTTATGTTGCATGATATTTACATCAACAACTTTCAAGTGATCATAATACCAAGAAAAAACATCTTTAAAAGATTTCAAGAGATTTAAGTACCTCTGTTTGTAGTGTCGGGGGATCTTGATTGATATATTGATCAATCGAGGTTCATCCTATAAACCTATATTGTAGTCCTCCACATGTTCCTTAGCTCCCTGCTCAGCAGGCTTAGAGGCTATGTCATTTGGATTGAATATCCTTTCCAAAGGAACTAGACTCTGTGGAATGGCATTTCCCTTCAACTGCAGAACCTTCTGTCCAATGATGCCTTCCTCCCATGTAGTTGGACACTCTTCTGTTATTTATTCCTCTTCTTAGTCAACCACAGAGTTTGAGAATTCCACGATGAGCTTCATGAAACACTTGATCGGCTTATCCTCCTCAAATACATGACATTGTTTCACATTTTTCGGAATTGAGGGTCTATATCTGACTTCAATTTTGTATCAGAGTAGAGGATTCTATGGCAGTTTAACGTTGCTAGCAGCAATGGCTAAAGGATTATCCATTCGATTTCTTTCTCTTGGCAAGATTTGTGTATTGAAATATGAGAATAAATTATCAATCAAGTCCCAAAACTCATTTCTATAAGCACTCAGCTGGGGGTGTTTGGTTTGGCATTGGTCTTTCATCTCCTTGACTATTAGTTTAGAATCTCCAAATACTACTAGGTAGTCAATATTTGGATTCTTTTCTGCTTGTAAAACCAGTAGAAATGCCTCATATTCTGCCATATTGTTGGTGGCCTCAAACTCCAATTTGAAATATAGAGGAATTAAGTTACGTTCTAGAGATATCAACAATACTCCTGCCCCATTTCCTGAATTTTCCCCATCAAAATGCAGCTTCCACACCTTGCTATATTCTTTGAGCTACCTATCGAATGGGACTGCAGGTTGTATCTATGTTTTTTCTAGGATGAATTCATATTCTTCTAGCATGAAGCAGGAGATGTCTCTTTCTATTATATACATAGGAGCATTGTCTGAACAATCATATTTGGTAATTGTTTTGATGAATCTGGACTCCCTATACAACATCCTTTCCACCCTACCAAATATAGGAATGGTAGCGTAAGTGAGATCTAGCTTGATGGACCCTCCAATATTAGATACCTAAGACCTGGACAAAAGCATACCAAACTTTGTTGGGATGCTAACAACTACAATATCTGTTACCATACTTTTTGTTGGAATTTGGGCCAAATTAACCACCATGTCCTTGATCATCTCCAATCACCTGACCCTCTCAGATTCAAAGGAATAGAGATCATTATAGGGCCTAGTTATGTCTAGACCCAACTACTCCATTACAGATAATGGCATCAAATTATGAGAAGCTTTGGAGTCTAACATGAAATTGTGTAGTAGGAGGTCGTGTACTACCAGAGTTACATAGAAAGGTGGGGTGAAAGGGTCTTTCTCCTCAACATGAGGTCCAAAGACTACCATAAGCCTTTCTTCTTGTAGGTTTAGGCTATCAATGGGTTGAACTAAACTGGAAGGAAACAAAAACTAAGAGACTTGGGCCTTGTAAGTGGGCATCTATAATAGATCAAACAATGGGACTGTGATCTTGACTTTTTAAAGCTATTTATGGAGATTAAAGAGTGTATCACCTTTTTCTCTAGTGCTATTTTCTACAGACTCTTTTTCTTTTTCGTGAGCAGGCTTATTGGGGGGTAATGACTTACCTCTTTTAATGACTTCAGGCTGATGGTGGTTCTATTCAGATGACTCTTTCTTCCTTGAGACAATTGGGTCTACAGGTCCCTTCCCCTTATTAGCAGACTTAGGGGACTCCTGGGAGGAGGTACCTTCATTCTGATCACATGCTCTTAATATCTTTCTGGATTATTAGAGATCATACATCTTGTGCAACTAAGCCTACATGAAGGCAATGAACTACTTGAAGTAGCCATCGATCTCATTAGCATTCAGTGTGTCCTGCAACTCTTCCTCATCTTCATATGTCTTGAGTTCTTCTCCCTCCTCTGAGAAAAAAGAGTACAAGTTCCCCTAAAAATCACTTGCTTCTGGTGACAGTTCCTCTGAATCATCTTCCATATACAATGGAGGATGAATATGGTCCTGTTTATCTTTCCTCTCCCTTTGCAACAATTGTAGGGGATGCCTTCTATATTATGGATTGTAACCTCGATTAGCAATTGCGAAGTTCTGCTTCTGAAGCCTTTTCTTCTCTAGCTCCATCTTTGTCAGTTTAGTAGATAAGTTTTTTTTATCAACTTATCCATTTCTTCTATCTTCCGATCTGGAAATTCTCTTCCACTTGTGGAAGCTACCTCCTCTTCTCTCCAAAATTCATTATGCTTCTCGGCTTCCCCATGGAGGTATAATTTCTCTCTACTTCTAGGGCATCGATTTGGATCCAATCTAAGGTCAGAGACCTATTTTCTCTAAGTGTAAAACCGAAATCTAAATCAAATTCCCTAGAAAAAACCACTCGAGCAGTCACTTGTGGAGGTTTGATTTCAATGGGCAAATTATTGTACAACTTATTAAATATTTTAACAAAGTTTGAGACATCCTCACTAGATTTCTCCTTGATAGCATTGTACTCAGTGAGGATGTACCAATGGTCTCTCTTCTCACCCCATCTCTAAAAAAATAAAGTCTTGATTTCTTCCCAAGTGTTGATGGAATCATTTCGTAGGGATTTTGTTGGGCAGCGGATCCCCCCATAGTATGTTTTTGGGATTTGAAGCCCAAATTTTGGTAAAAGTGTAATGTAAAGACCCCACGAAGTGTAGGTGCAGAGCACGAGAGTCTACGGTTGCCCACCCTAAAATAATATAATTTAATGTATGGTATGTCAGCCTACCCATGGTCTGTGGACCATGGGATTGTATAAATAGAGTGAGGGTCTAAGTGTAAAGTAAGTTCTTAGCTTTGAGAAGTTATAAGGGTTTTGGATGATGAATTAGCTCTGAGTTTGTAAGTCTGAGTCTTGGGTGGTGGTAGTAGGAAGAGGCTCTGTAGCTGAGTGCATAGAGGCCTGGTAGAGTCTACAGTTGTGTGTGCAGACCCCTGCAACTGAGTAAACATGGCAAAGTTGGGATTATACCGGGACAGAGAATTAATAAAAGATAAGTTAATTTTGGAATATTCTATGTCTATGGTTCTATTATATTTATGCATCTCCTTATAGTTTATGATTGTGCGCAATTGTTATGAATGTTGAATTATTAATGAGAATATTGGGCCCACCTAATTAAGTTAAGATCTATAGTAAAAGCACAGTAAGGAATAAGGATTTAGATAGCACCTCTTCATGCTCTTTACACAGCTACGTAGAAGCAGTTGCACAAGTTGCGAAGGAGAGATGGCTGCATGGAGCAGCGTAAGCGCGCATGATCAGTTTTTGAACTTCTGAGACTTCATCAAAACATCCCTAGGGTGTGGAAACCTAGTTCCAACACCCTGCCATACTACCTCGGGTGAGAACTTAGTCCACGCACCACAAACTATTGCTTAAAGGGCCAGTAGTTTCGGGATTTGTTTGGCTAAATCAATTCCGAACCTGAGGCAAGCCCCAACAAGCCAACAAATGGTTACGTTGTTGTGACAGGGATCTGCCTAATGGATGTCTGATGTTGTGCCACTAGAACCCAACAAAGAAGGAAATTGAAGAAGCTCCACGAGTTCATGACATAGGAAAATAGAACTCTGCAAGCATCCAAGAAAAGGTGGCTGGATCACTACGTGTATATGGAAATCCACAAGATCTTCTTTGTATCCTTTCCTTTCGAACTATATGTGTGGATCACGAGATTAGCCAACAAATAGGGAAGGTGCAAGCTTGACCAACCTATAGTGTGGAATCCGGAGTTAGTGTGCAGACTAGAGGCATCAGAAGATAAGATCGTGCAAGTTTTGGACCATTGGCTTGACTAGATAATAGGGGGTTTATCAATGAGTTCGCGGTAGACACAACCGTGATAGAGAAGCAGAACGATATTTTTTCAAGGGACCACAAGGTAAGTACATTAAATTGTTGAATAATTGGATTAAGATGTTGTTATGTGAAAAGCAGATTATGCAAATACATTAATGTTTGGAATGACACAGAGGGGAAAGATCTACAAAGGTAGTGAGGTATAGTAAACAGTCCCTCAATTTCACCTTCACGAGAGAGTGAGGAAGAGATCGCTCGAGTCTCTCCGAGAAGTGCGGTCAGTTTGATAAGGCAACGCATTCCATAGTTATCACCTCCACTTTCCCCATTACCAACTTCACCTACTTCACCTCCATCTTCACCCATTCCACCTCCACTAAACCCGAAGTTTAGCATGGCGAGCGTGACCAAGCTACCTGTATTCAGAGGAGTAGGGAATGAGGATCTAGACTAGTTCTGGTTCATGGTGAGAGCAATGTGGGAAGCACAAGGGGTCACAGACGACAACATTAAGAAGGTTGCATTGGTAAGCACGCTGTAGGATCGCGCGTTGACATGGTATATCAAGCACTCAAATGATCACCCAAATGCAGGAATAACAGAGATCCAAAATGCACTGAACAGAGAATTTAATCGGCTGAAATCAGAGACATAGTCAATCATCGGATTTAAAGAGATCGCAATGCTTCTAGGTGAGAGCCCCTAGGATCTGGATTATCAGTTGAAGAGTACAATCCGCGAGGCTAATATGACGCTCACGGATGCACAACATCACACATGGTTTGTGGCATCTTTGACACCACACCTGAGGACAACACTATCGCAACAGAAACTCACTACCTAGGCCGAAGTATTGGAAATGGCGATGAGGTTGCTTGAAACACTGATATAGGATCCAAGGTTGGGAGTTCAGCAAATCCACATGCAACTACAGAATCTTTGCCTGGAAATGCAAAGCTTGAAGCAGGATAGGGCACCACGGCCAGAGGCGCACAAGGAAGTGTGGTGCATAAAATGCAAAGGCTAGTGCCATGATAAGGACCACTATTTGGTATTTGCGAACAACTTGGCTGGGAGGGGGCACGATTCCGTTGAGACCAGAGGCACAGGCAAGGCTGAGTGTGACACTCGTGCTATGGTGTGTGATCTATTAGATAGGAGGAAAGAACATGATGGATAATTGTCATTTGTTGTAGAAGTATACAACGACACCCCAACAATTGTTTTGTAATTTCTATAGGTCGATGGGCCACAACGAGTGTACTTGTCGGAGCTACGCGTTAATGATGGATCAGACCCCAACCTTTTGGATGAAGATAGAAATGTGAGCCCTCAACCCATTGGTGGGAATGGCACGCGATGGATTTCAAGGGCGAGGTCGAGGATGATGGGGAACGGGGCTAGGATGGGGCCACATATAGTTAATTTGTTACAATTGTGGAGGACTAGGGCACTACGCCTACGATTGTACTAACCCAATGAGAGTATCCTATTCATACTGTGCTCAGTTTGATCATGAAATGGTAGATTGTCCTTTGCTAATCCCACAGATGCACGAGAAAGGGGTACTCCAGCCTATTCAGACTCAAAATATTCAAATGATGAGGTTTGAACCGTGCGAAGAAGACCCAAATGTGAATATAGTGCTCAGAAGCGGTGCGACTACAAGGGAAGATAAGGGGAAGCATGTTACACAAAAATTGTCACCTTCACATTCTGCAATCTCTGTGAGTCCATTACCACTCATAATTTCCTCCTTTGCAAGTCTTAAGCCTCAGTTCTTCATATCAAGCCTTGAAAATAAGAGAAAGCCCTCAAAAGTCTCTAAAACTCTAGTTTCGCACTTTCTCTTAGCATTACCTACAGTCCCACATCTAAGGGTCATGTCCCCTGCGCACCTGACCGCTCTGTCTCTGTGTTATGGGTGCAGACCCCTATAAAAGTTAAAAAGGCGCAAGTATATTCTTAAAAACCTACTTAGAGTCATTTCTAGAAGCTTTTGGAAGGAATCTTGAGGTGACAAGTTTGCTCTTTTAAGGTTCATGCATCCCATACCTTAAGGAGCTAAGCCCTTGATGTGAGGGGCTTATCCCTTTGAAGGAGGACTCTATCCCTTCATAGGTGGACCTATAACGTCCTTCCTTTGCACTATAAAATGAAGCATTGGGCTGATTACTGGAGAGGTTGAAAGCTGAATATTTTTGAGGTGAAATGCTGCTGGAACTTAGTCTTCCTAATTGAGCTTCTGTGAGGAGATATTACTTACCTCCTTGATCTCATTGGGAAGAGTGTGGAGCTTGTCAAATTAAAGGATATTCCTATTTTGGACCCTAGGAAGAGCTTGTACAACATCAAGGCACCAAAGGTTGTAAGGTTCTTCTATTTCAAAGTTAATACAAATAAGTTTATTTTTCTCAATAAGTTGTGTTTTATGGTTTATTTTATGGATTCCTTGATGACCATAATGAACATGATTTATGATATTAGCTATGCAGGTGTTATTTGATGTGTGCTTGTTTGTGATTGTAGTTTCTCAAAAGGAAATTCTTTCGGATGGTTGAAGGATTCCTGCTAGAAACTAGCATTGGACTTAAGGTAGGGTCTAAACACCTCTATAGTTTTTATTAATGAATTGCAATATGTTTAGAGAAAGGTAGATTTTCTTGTCTTGCTTGTTGCTAGATATATTTTGATACTGGGGATATCGGCCTTGTCCACAAGATCAACTTATCCAGCCAACAAGTTGGCGACTCCGCTGGGGAACTATATTTGGTTTTTGGTTTTCCTTTGTCTTTGACTTGAGGAACTCGTTCTTATTTGTAGTTTTTGCTTGATGTGTGTGGGATTGGGTAGGTTTTAGGATCTGGAATATTTTTTGTTTTTTCGAAGTTTTCAAAGGAATGCACTTTATTTTTACAGATAGTGCGGACATCTCCGCACTTTTCCTTTAGTACACAGAGCGGTACCGCATCTGGTTCTTCTAGAAGCCTGTGGACCCTGTGAAATTTTTTGAAAAACCTAAAATATTTTCTTCAAGTTAAGTTTAGGTTTCATTTACGACTTTAAGTGTCTACCCAGATCTGCATGTGTTCTGTCAAAAATCTCTTGTGAGTAAGTTCCATTGGTATTTTTGTTTTAGATGATTTTCTAGAAGTTTTGCATGCCTGGATTGGTTTTCACTTGGTCTTTGTAGTGACTCAAATATTAGAAGCCTAAGAAACCTTAGATAACCCTGGTGTCTTTTTGACTTCTTGATGAGTCTAACTCGTTTGTGAAATCTATCCTTGGTGAGAAATAGATTTTGTTTTCTCTTTGCAAATCTTTGAACAAACTTGGTTATAAGTTTTGAATTTCATTTTTATAAAAGAAAACATATCTCGACGTTTTTTGATTGATTTGTTATTACGAACGAATTAATCCTTAGTTTACTGAATAACTAAGTAAAACGTCCTCAAAAATATTTGAAGCTTTTATTTTTATTACATTTTTAGAAGTTTTTAGATCTCAATATTAGTTTTTGTAGTTTTGAGTGTTTTCTAGAAATTGTAGAATCTCTTCTGAAAGAATCATTTTTTGTAGTTTTCGAGTGTTGAAAAAGAAAAGGGATTTTTTTTTAGCATAATTAGTATTCTCGTTTTGAGTTCTTATTGAAAAAGGCAAAAATATTTTCTTTTTGCTTACACGTTGAAAGAAATATTTGTTTTTCAAAGAATTGCATTCTCAAACTCTTTCTTTTAGCTAGAAATTCATTGAAGGAAAAACAAATTGTTTATCATTTTAGGTGCATTTTTTAGTGTTTTTGGAGTCGATTCTTCACACCATCAAAGTTTCATTTCCATACCTATCGATTTAAGAAGAAACCCATAAAAGTAACGCTTAATTAAAATTGATCTAGTAATTTTTTTTATTTCTAGGGTTCTTATCACCAATATAGCTTAGGCTAGTATCTTGGAGTAGGGAGTAATTAACTCTCCAAGATAGTTAAAACAAACAAATAGCTATATCTTGTGGTAGGAAATAAATCCAATTGTAATTGATATAATCTGGGAAGCTCCTCTTAAAGGAGTCAATTACGAGATCATGTCCGAACCTTTGAGACAATCAAGTTTGTCTCATTGGGAAAGATAGAAGATTTGTGCGTATTATAAACGGTAAACCTCGGATTAACCATTGTCGAGGAGCCTGGGGTCATTTGTTGGTAAACCTTAGATTGATCATGTCAAGGAGCCTCCAAGGGGTTTGAGCTTTGTTACTCTACCCTTGCATATAGATCAGATCCTAGATTGTTCCTCCAGTTGTATTTGTTACTACTGGTAACCTTAGTGTCGATAAACTTAAGTTTATTTCCTAAGGTGACGGTGAAGAACGGGTCTCACTATACCTGGAGAAAACGTCGACTAGACTCACTTGGAATCTCTGGGGGGTTCTCTTCACTCCAGACAGTTTTTGTGAAGAAACTTGTGCTAGTCTATTTCATTAAGCAGGTTGTCGGGGTAATTGTTCTAACTGCCCTTTCTGTATTAAATTCTATGATGTTGGATTTCATCACCAACTAGTGTTTTCGGTACGGAAAGTTACTGTTTGTGTGTGGTTTGAACTCTTAGATTTTTTAGGCGTCTGATTCAATTGTTTGGTTCTTTAGGGACTTTAGGTGGTTTTATTTAGATTTTCTTTGTTTGCATGTGAGTAATTAAATATTTAATCATGGTTAAATTACCGAGACAATCCCGTAGACTTTGGGGGCAAACTCCCGAGTATACACCAAGACAACTTGAAGGGCTACGAGCTCTGGTATCACCTAGTGATAGTAGAGTTGGATCACTGGAAGCTAGAGAGTCATCCTTAATTGTTCATCCTAATTATCAAGTATAGACAATGGAGTATATTTCTGAACCAATTTCACTTTCTGAAGTTACTGGTAGTTTTTCTCCTACTAGTGAATTAGCTAAAGAACATAAAATTTCTGAGCCTAAAACTGAATGTGCTCCTACTCCATCTTCAGGATTTTCTTCTCCAACTTCTAGTGGTCCTGGTTCACCCAGGGTAGGCAATATCATTACCCAAAATCTTCCTTCTGGACTCATTTCTATTGAAGAACTTGTTAGTCCAAACGAATATATAACTCTTCCTGAAAATCAACCGACTTTACAACTTAGGGAGCATGAATCAATTTTCTACAGTCCTTTTAGGAGTGACGCTTGGTACGTATCATTGACAAACTTTTTAGAAAACCCGAGTTTTATTTTTTCACCACCTAGAATTCATTTTCATCCTATGCCCAGAGGTTATTATCCTCCTTTGAATATGTCAACATGGTCATCTATGTTTTCCCAAACACCGGAAACATTTTTATATTGCAGTCCTTTTGTTCCTTCAGGGTATCAATCACTCACTGGTACCTTTTCAGGAGCATCTCCTCGACCAATTGAACATGAGATATCAACTGGTAATAACAGAACTCAGGCGTCGAGCGTAGAAGAAATTCTTATGATGTTTGGAACTATTCCAAATCCACAACCTCAATGTAGTCAGTTATCGCCTGGGGGGCAACCTCAAGGTAGTCAGATATCGCCTGGGGGGCAACCTCAAGGTAGTCAGTTATCGCCTGAGAGGCAGCCCCAAGGTAGTCAGTTATCACCTCGGGGGCAACCTCAAGGTAGTTAGTTACTGCCTGGGGGGCAACCTCAAGGACAGTACATACCGTCAGGATAGTACACACCTCAAGGTCAACCCCAGACTCAGTACATACCTCAAGGTCAATGTTGTGGGATAAAATCCCCTAGGGTCTTGGGTGAATACCCTAGCAGACTGGAGGTTATCTATACAAAGAAACACACATTCCATACAGCCATAATGCTACTATAAGAAAACTCTATGGTAGGGGGCGTACCTGAGGTCCTACGTTTGAGAAGAGCCTTCCAGGGTCCAAACCCTTCTTGGAGTTCCTTTTGCTCCCTTAACCTGCAAAACAATCAATTCAAGAAAGTACAGTAGTATATGGACTAAACATTACAAAGAAACCATCTTCATATTATAAGGAAAGGTAGTTAGTTATGCAATTAAACAACCGTTCACATATGAATCATAACATGAATATCATAAACATGAAGAAGATCTATGTCAGGAACAAAGACGTGTTTCTTTTATTATAGACAAATAAAGTACACAAAGGAATAATTTCACCTGATTCGTCCTTTCACAGGCTCCAAGTGAAACCGTCTCCCGGATTCGTCCAGTCTCAAGCCTTTAACCAACTCCTTCCATGACTTACTCCATGATATCTCAAGTAGTATGACAACATCAGCGCACACAAGGAAACAAGGGTTTCCTGTAGAATGGGGGAAGCGCAAGAGGCACTAGGATCTTCAGACCTGGTCAGGGAAATCTCAGCATAATAATCTTTCTCTCTCTTCTCTCCTTCCTTTGGCCTTCCCATTGAAGCCTTTTTATACTTCTCCCAAAGTAGTTTTTTAGTTGGGAATTTGTTGGGAACAGTTGGGCGACAGGAAATAACAGGTAATCAATAGGTAAAACCTGTGATATTCGCCTGAAATCAAGGAGATTTATATTTTTTTAATTGCTTTAAGACATATACGCGGGTTGGATATACACAGACCTGCGTATACATGCATTTAGCTCAGGGCAATGTCGCGTATAGGGAATAAAACACTGTTTTTTAAATTTGCGACCAGGTCTGGAAGGAGGGGTTGCCCTAGGCCATGAGTGCAGCATCACAAACCATAAGAGTGAGATCTCAAGCTATAACAGGTGCCCCCTAATATATGAGGTCAGAAGGGGTACATGATGGCCGAAATGTATTAAGCAAGTTCATGGAAAGGAAATCTGTTGAAAACTGAGAAGGACTGCACCAGAATTTAGCCTGCCAAGCCACAAAAGGAGATCAGAAAGAAACACTATCTGAGGTGGGCATACCCATGCTCGGAGAAAATACAACATGTCCGCATATCAAGTACAAGTGGATCCACCAAGTATACAAGTATAAATGACTGGAAAATACATAATGGATCATCTAATCATGATCGAAGAAGTACATGTCTGAATGTCACATATAAGAATGTCAATGATGCTGAAAGATGAAGTGGATCACTGATATCAAAGACTGATCCCAAAAAGTACCAACTGAACATGATGGAATAAGATGGTACTAAATTGAAAACTTAGGTGCCAACATATAAAATGTCGCCATGAAGGACTGCAACATATAAGGTGAAGTGGTATCTACTAGCAGCAACAGGAGCAACTGTCAAGTGAACCAATGAATGCTGATACAAACTGAGGTCTTCACCGACCACCGTGGTACATTTATACAGCATGGGAATAAATGATCTGAATTCGACCATGTGAAAAATCATTTGATTACTGGTCATTGATGTATATCGTTAACAAACGCGACACTACTCACCGATAATGATAATGAGCTTCAAGGTACCCAGTACAATCCAACAAGTGTGAATAGATGATCTGGAGTTGAACACCTGTAAGAATCTATCGATCAGGAGACAATGATGGTTTCCCACTGTCGATAGCGAAGGATCTGCCACTAATGACTGCAAACCCCAAGGTATTGCCAAATTAACTCTAGATCTTTGCCCTAGAGCAATGAGTCGAAGTCGATAGGGAAAGATCCGCTAGAAGGAAGGAATTAAGGCATCCTCCATCAATCTAACGCGAGTGTAACCCGTAGGCCAATAATGTGGAAGGAATCTTAGGAAAAAGATGTAGTAACCCAACCGAAGTACGTTTCTGGCGTACACAAGATGTTGTTAGCGCACGACAGAAACCATCTGAACCAACCAATAATGAAAGCTGACACAGAGGCAAGGTATCCACCAATAGGGTCAAATGGAAACCAAGGTACTACATGAATCCCAATGTGTGATAATGTAAGCTGATGTTGAACACAAGAGAAACCACTCAGTCAAAGACCCATGATACTGATCGATGCTGAGCACAAGGTGACCTATCAATAATGAAAATAGGGCCAGGGTGAAGCTCTAGGCCTGTCCTTAGAGCAAGATGTCATCGTCGATAAAGACAAGCCCCGCCAGCAAGAAGTCAATGGAGACCTTCTCAAACCAGCATGAGTAAAGGATCAATATAACTGATGTGATGATAGACATAGCACTGACAACCAGGGATGGCCGACTGAAAAATAAGTCAAGAGAGACCGCAGAGAGGCCGACTCAGGCTAACTTCCCTTCAACAAAAGCACGACTCAATATGATTATGTGGCAGCATATGATAACTCTGTATAATCTTGTTGCGCAGGAGGCACAAACGAACCCTCCATATGATTGGAAGTGATAACCAATTGGGGGAGAACTGACTCAATAACAAGGTTAAGGCATACCTAAGTCAAACTAAATCCCACCCAAACGGAGGAGACTTTGTTTCGAGTGCTTTGTTCAATGGCGACATGACTGACTCTAGTTGCCAACAATAAATGGAAATACTGTCCCGTTCCCGCTCTTTTTTGGAATATACAATTTTTTTTGGTCTTTTTCTTTAAAGTTGGAAAAAGAATAAAAGAATGCTATAGTACAGTGGAAAGAACGAGTGTTAGCAAAGTAGATGATCTAGTTCCTGGGATTGGAACATTCCTATGCTCGATGCAGGGAGGTGAAAACGGGCCAGAGACACTCAAAGGTGTGTTCCTTCCACGGGTCAAGGTGTGTCAAGCTGCAGAGGTCAAAGGTATGCAAGTTTGAATTTGCAGTCATCATGGTCAAAAGTTGGCTTAAACACGAGTCCAAGTGAAGCCGACTTAAGGCCAAAAGGTGTAGATAGTCGAAATGCAATGCAATAGTACAACTCAACACAAAGGAGCCTCTAGGGTATAAGGCCAGAGCGAAACGAAGAAGAAAAGAAGAATTAGTATTCATCGTATAAGTCATGGTGGGACTACAGAGGACTCCCGAGCCTACTCAAATCAGAGCAGCATGGGCAACAAATGTCAGTGAGGTGCTAACTAGGATGCCCATGTAAAGGATGGCTCTACCATTGTGTCATG
>APFE030697264.1:0-16100 GCA_000404065.3 Pinus taeda
GGAGTTGTCTTTAGTGGAACTTTTTGGACTTTCGGTGCCGGACTTCTGCGGAAAAATTTGATGTGAAATCTTGATTTGTGTTTATTTAAATTTGGTTTTTTTTACTATATATGGATTCAACACCTTGAAAAAACCCTTGGGCACTTCGATTGTGCAGGATTACCCATCAAGCTTGTGATTCAATAAGTTCCTTCTGGATTGTAGAGAAATTAGACTGGAAAAACCCACCGAAAAAGCTTCCAAAAAGTCACACTAAAGACAACTCCTATATTTTTTATATTTGATTTTTTTGTCATGTTTTTGTCATGTTTTATTATTTGTGTTTTTTATTGGCTTTAGTTTTTTTCAATATTTGAATTTTTGTTTTCTTTTTTGTGTGTGTGTGTGTGTATATATAGGGTCAGTGTCGGTGCTCCCGCAACCCGATCCCATTATGTGCAATTTGATAGTTGATATTAAATTTTAGGTTATAATGAATCGAGTTTGCCCCCACAATGTGTCAATTTCAAGGTTGGGCTTTAAGTTTTCATTACAATGAGTCAAGTTTTCCTACACTACGTGTCAATTTGATGGTTGATTTTTAAATTGTTTTTGCAATGTATCAAGTTGTTTTAGGCTACAATTTTAAAATCGCTATATATTTAGCATTTAAAAAAATTATTCTTGGTATAATAACTCTTTCATTCAAGTGTTCATTTTTAAAGTTTTTTTAGTCATAATGCCATGCTTGAAATATTTTCAAAACTTAAGATTGTTTTGTAGTCATAACTTTGGTTTTAATTCCATGGTTGAAAAATTGTCAAGATTTTAATGTTTTTCTAAGTCGTGATATTTTATATTTAATGATATGGTTGAAAACAATTATAAGTATTTTTCTTAGCACCATGCCTAAAAATTGTTGCAATTTTATGGTTTTTCAAATACGTGATATTTTAAATTTAATGTCATGCCTAAAAATCATTGGAATTTTAAGGATTTTCAAATACGTGATATTTTATCTTTAATGTCATGCTTGAAAATCATTGGAAATTTAAAGTTTTTCAGAGTCATGATATTTTATTTTTAACATCATTATTAAAAAATGTTGAAAATATACCTTGAAAAGAAAAGAAGGTGTTATTCCAACATCAAAACTTTTCATTTTCAGGGTGTTTTTTGCACAATTTTTTTTGGTTCTTACTGTAATTTTTAAAAAATGTTGAAAATTCACCCCAAAAGAATGTTATTCCAACATCAACACTTTTTATTTTCAACCTATTTTTTCATATTTTTTTGGGTTTTTGGGTCAGAGTACTTGTTTTGAGGTAATAGTTCCTGTTTGATTGGTAATTATGTTTGAAGGGAAAGAAGCCATGCAAAAAGAATATGATGCTTTGATATAGAGTGACACTTGGAAGCTAGTTTATCCTCCATTGGGAACCAAACCAATATGCTACAAGTGGGTCTTTAAGAATAAGTATAAATAAGATGGCTCACTTGACAAGCACAAAGTCAGGCTTGTGGTAAAAGGTTTTGTACAGAAGGAAGGGGCCAACTATGAGGAGACTTTTTTTCCCACATCGAAATGGACTACCATCCTAACACTCTTTGCCTTGGCAGCTTAGCATAGTTGGAAAGTCCATCAAATGGATGTAAAAAATACTTTCTTGAATGGAGATTTGAAAGAGAATGTTTTTATGTCCCAACTAGAAGGATTTGTTGTGAAGGGTCAAGGACATAAAGTATGAAGTTTGTAAAATCCATGGGGGCTTCACTCACTGAAACTCTGACATAGCATGTGCATTCATGGCATACTAAACAATACCCTTAATTTGAATACATGTTGGAAAATACCTCTAAAAATCACATTATTTAACCCCCTACCAATATAAATCCAATACACCTTCCCAATTTATAAAACCCCTATTTTCACTAAATTTTGTATGTATCCATTTTTTTTATTTACATTTTTTATACCCTTTTATTTTTATATCCCTCATATAGGGACTCGATGCTTGTCTTATGACCCCACATTCATTCTACAATGCACCTTTCTTCTTTTGATATACATTGTAAATGCATATTAGTTGCACCTTCCTTCTTTTGATAGACATTGTAAATGCATATTAGTTCTCCCATAATGCAATTACTTAACCTACACTCAAGCACATCTCACTATGATTTGTGGCATTTGATGGCCGAGAGGATATGTACCCTATTGAGCCACCATACTTAAGAGAGGAGAAGGCCCCTTGGTTTCCAACATACCTGAGAGAAGGAAGAGAAGTCTGCATCACCAGAATAGAGGGAAGTTCGCACCACCAAACCATGAGAGAAGGAACCATCACAACTTGACACATCCACCCAACATGCCTAGTATGGTACTATGACACGATATGGCACTGAATGATAAACATTGTGAGGGTCAGGCACACAGCCTGCTTTTCCGAAGGTAAGTTTGGGCTTAGAATGAAAGTAAGGTTATTATTCTTTCTTTGAGGAACATGAAGTGGTAATGAAAGGCCTTGCCTTAAGGTCAACCTCTTCTTTTAGTTTTAGGGAAAGTGTAACCTCAAGCTCAAAGTCAAGCTCAGGTCAAGGTCAAGCTCTTCTTTAGGGATAGAGAGGTAACATAAGGCAGTTAGCCCTTATGGGAGATTAGGTTTCATTAGGTTTCAAGGGGCAATGAACAAGCTAGAGTGATTCTACTGAACGACCCATCCAAGCAATATAGCCATCGCCATAGCCGTATCACCATCGTTGATCTTACAAGGTGCTTGCTCTATCTTATTGATTAGTGTTGGGCTTGTTCATGTTATAATGCTCTCTGTAGGTATTTTATGTTCCCCTTCCCTTCTTCGTTGAGCTCTGTCGTTGTTTTGTCATTTGACAAGAACCCCAAATTTTTTTTTTTTCATTGGTTGTTTCATAGTTGGAAGGTAACATGGGGGTGGATAATCTCTGAGAGATAATAGAAAGAATGAACACAACATTGAAGCGAAGAAATACTTTTAGTCTTTATAAAGAAAGAGTATTATTCAGTGGTAGTTGGGGAGGGAGGGCCAGCCAACATGATAGGATGGACTTTCTTTGGTTTCGATAGGATGGACTTTCTTTGATTCTAGATATAGAAGCGTTATTTTCCCTCCCACCTAGAGAAGCATTGTTTGCTAAGGCACATAAAGATCAACCATGTCTTAGGAAGATTGATTATGTGCATGTATATAAAATAACATATAAATTGATCTATATGATGATGAAAAATCAATTGATGAATCTTTGTGAATAGGTTTAAACCAAATAAGGTGTTCAAGCACAAGTCTAGACCCTCTAGATGCCACCTAGATGGTGACTAGATGCAAGACAACTATCTACAACCAAGGTTGGGCCCCCAAATCTCAAATCAAGGGTGTAATCCCAACCTAGACATGCTTAGAAGAAGAGGATGGAAAAGTACCAACACATGCACTCTTAAGGGAATAACATGAAAGCATGAAATCACCTTTTGATTCACTATCATCTCACTAATGAGATATGGGCTATCACTCATAGACTATGTAAAATGCAACAATGGATTGGAGATAACACAAAGGCATTAAATGAATGGACTACAACTAGAACATAAGACAAAATTTTGGTTGTAGAGATGATCTGCTCCATTTGGCTATCTCAAAACAATGGTGTATTCCAAAATAAACCTCCAAACGTCTACAATATTTTCTACATGTTGAAGACAAGCATTACCTTATCATGCACCTCACTAAAGACAAGGCTTCCTTTCACTCTCATACCTTTGATATACAATTCTAAAGGTCACAACCAAGTGAGACCCCACATTGGTGTATGAGACCCTTTACTTGTGGGACAAGGGACCCACCTCCGCACAATGATTTGACTGGTAAGTCAATGAAGGCATACATACTCTATGCCCTCTGGTTTTGAACCCGTGACCTCTTAGGAGGAAACACATGCTCTTAACCATGAGGTCCACTCAATCTAGATGTAGTGGATTTCTCTTTAAGGTCTTTTTTACTTAATGAGTGATTACATTGGAGCCACATTGGAACTAACATCATATAGGAAATAGAAATGACCCTGGAAACAATATTAAGAACTAATATCACTTCCTTGAAATATGAATGACCCTAGCATTTCTATAATCAGAGAATCTCTTGAAAATATAAGCTAAACAATATTAAAGTAATGTCTTGAACACCAAGAACCAAGAGCCTTATCGCCCTATAACGAAGCAACCTATTCAAGATTAGATTTAAGGCCTAAAATTTCAACGAAACAGAAGGCATACAATTTTGTGCTGTCAAGCAAAAAGTAAATCCACGCTTCCCCTAAACTCTACAAGAACGCTAGTTCTTGCCACTAATACAGTGAAGCCCTTTCTATTTTCCATGACCAGAGTTTATAAAGAGAGGAGATACAATTCACATAAGTACCAAAACGTTGATAAGTAGCTATAAAAACTACAATATCCCATAAACATTATTAACAGAATTATATACAAAAATAATACTACCAACTAAAGAAGTATCTCTCCCTTCCTTTCCCACCTCAATTACTATAGGTTATCACATTCACTTCAATAGAATGTTATCCTTACTCCATCCCAAAAAGTGTTTCATGGTCTACATAAGGTACATCTGTTATAATACATGAAGAACACAAAGAAAGGCTTGTGGAAGATTAATCTGACACTTCAAATCAACAAATCATGCACCACTAAATCAAAATCATTCAAGGTTAAACATCAAAAAAATCTTTAAGACCCATTCCAACAGTAAAACAGATATAAAAAATGTGGGAATTACTTATTTTTAATTTTTAAGATGCTTTAAGGGTTCCCAATAAAATTCCTATAAATCGTTTATCTCATTAAAACAAAGAACATGATCCAACAACTTGAAACTGATACTAAAACAAATATAATGAAGCATGTCTTTGTAGAATAATAAAGACAAATGAACCATAGTCAAGAAGGTATTAGCAACACATAATTCCCAGAAAGACTCACCCCAAACAAATTTTGCATTGGTGTTACATTTGAGATTTGCTCCTGAATCCTACTCTGTTTAGGTCTCAAGCTTCATGCGATGCAACAAGATAGAGACCTCGTCTAGGTTAAAAAGCTAAAATCAACAAAATCTTGAATAAGAAAATTAGAATATTGAGGGTACAACCAAACACCTCTAGGCTTTCAAAGCTACATATATAATGGACTTTAAGAAATAACATTTTGCATATAATAGGCAATAAGAACTATAAAGCATCTAAACCTAACCATTTTCCATACTACATATAAATTGAGAACTAAATATAGCTACATAACAATTCATGGATAATTTGTTACATCATAAATAAAAGACTAATTAAATCATATGAAAGAAGCTAAAAATTGTAGCGAGCATTTATAAAAGGAACTAGATAAGTTAAATTTACAAAAAGTAAATTGATAAGAAATGCAAGTCAAAGAACCAAAACCATGGCAAGTAATCGGTGACTATGCAACTATAGCAAGAGTCGCTGCAAAACCTAGGTTCCATTTTCACTATGATATGTAGGATAGTAGTAATCTATCATTGTAATATTAAAGAAACACTCGAGTTTTCCTCATCTCTTCAAACTCTAAACCTGGGGTAGAACTCCCAATGAATAATGTGTAAATTAAGAAGCTAACCTCCAACAATGCACAAATTCAAACCATATAAGTTCAGATGAATGCATTAAGTGGGGTTCAAGGGTCTGTTTTACTACAGTGTGGTTGGAAAGTGAACCAATCTCATCTGCCATTTGTCCTGCTTTACCTTCAAGTATTTTTTCCCTTAGGTCATCCATTTCCTTCACTGGCTTTGCAAGTTTGACAAGGGCACAGTTCTCTAGTGTACTTGTACCATCAAAACCATTCTCCTTTGTTACATCAATTGAATCTTGCTTGGGTTCCTGAGGCTCTCCCTTACTCTCCAAATCCCTATGCTTTTCTTCATTCTCCATCACTAGATATTTCTTTATGCCAACTCCTGCCCCTTGTGGTGCCATCTCTTCTGCCTTCTCATCCATTTTATTTATTTCTACAATTTTGGACCCATGTATTTTTTATTTGTTTTCTATTTCATTTTGTCATCACTCTCTTCTTCTTCTTCCTTCTTCCTATCAAGATCATCTTTTCCCTTCCCTTCTTATTCCTTTTTTTGATCAGCATCTTCCCCTGTTTCAGCCATATCTTCCCCATGATGGGTATCATGCATTTCCTCTTCCTTACTAGCTTCTACTTATGATTCTTGTTTCTCTACATCTTCTAAATCTCCTTTTGATTTTCTGGATCTCTTTGGTTTTTTCTTTGATTCACTTTCTGGTGTTTTAACTGGTGATTCCTTTACTTCTTCACTTATCCTTGAAGATCTCCTTGTTGGTGTTACCTCACCTATGGTAGAAAGAAAATGTCAAATTATATTTTCTAAAAGATACATGTCATTATCCTCATAAAAAGGGTATGGATTTCAAACGGCAAAAAAAACAAAGACATGTAAGAACACAAGTTCAGATAAGGAAAAACCAATAAAATAACAAACTTTACCTGTGCTCCGAACATAGTTCAGATAAGGAAAAACCAATAAAATAACAAACTTTACATGTGCTCTGAACATAGTTCAGATCAGGAAAAACCAATAAAATAACAAACTTTACATGTGCTCCGAACATAGTTCAAATCAGGAAAAACCAATAAAATGACTAACTTTACATGTGCTCTAATCAAGTTCAAAGATAGAAGGACCTCCTAGATTTTCCTTCAGGTATCGCTCTATTGCCTTTTTTGTCTTGAATTCTTCACCTATTGGGGTGATAAAAACAACTACATATTTTTTGGGTGTCCCACCCTTCTTTAGAATAAGCTGGAAAAAGAATTTCTAGAATTTCAATACAGTACAAGATATACCATTTAATCTCTACAATCAATTTAGAAATTCAAAAGAGAAGCTCATATATGAATCCAAAACATGTACTGTGCACACTGCATCTAAGTTATAAAAATTATTAAACAACTGAGCAATAAGTAATCTTTAGGACATGGATTTATTTGATAGTTATTTAGGGCTTAATCTTTTAAATTTTCCACTCAAAATTTTGATTTGCATTGTGACAGGAAGGCAATAGCTTCCTTTGGGAATGACACAAAAGAAAATTTAAGTATTTGAGTTGGAAAAAGCTTAGGGCTGAAAGCTTAACACCATGTTCAAACACCTGCATTCTCATTGTAACTTGAGAGGCCCACACTATCACCTTATCTATTCGCTATTTTCTCTAGCACTCCTAAAGTCTGAAATTTAGTTGGTGAAACATGGGGCTCAAAGCGTCACTTCATGCTTATTAAGCACCCAGTCCGTATTTATTAGGAACCCACATTCTCCTCTATGTTTTCACTTGCATTTCCAACTTATCTCATTTATGTGAACACCCTTGACAATGCCACCAAACATTATAGAAGAGAAATGTGCAGGGTTAGCAGGAATACTCATCATGGATGGATATGACTGACATGTAAGAAATAGGAGATAGGTAGAAGAATTTACGTCACTGAGAAAAAATCAATTTATATGGTAGAATAAACTATTAACAATTGCATTCTATAGTTTTCTTGGGAGAAAGAGCCGCATGTATGTGGCTCCATGCGTGGAGGATAGGAGGTTTGTCTGGTAGCATATCACTTAATTTTGGGTACAAATTTACTGTTGAATATAGTAGTTTCCAGAGGAATACATGTTGGATTTTTTTTTCTGTGCTATTTGGTAAAGTTTATCTTTGTTACAGGTTGCAGGAACAAAACTGCTATAGTATCTTGTGCTAAGACTATTTGGTGGGTATGAAGTCATGTATAAGTCCTCTCTAGGATGCATATTCCTAGGCTTGAGTGCAAACATGTCAGAGTTCTTCCATGTAGTTTGGGATTGTTTCAAGATTTGATGAGGAGGAGCTACCAAGCTCTAAATAAGTGATTGGGTGTCTTCTATGGATAATCGTAGTAATTGAGGGAGACGAGAATGAGGAATGAAGCTAACAACCCTAAACAATGACCAAGATTGCCATCAACACTTGAAGCTAATTGTGTTTGTGCCCTAACCAGTATTTATAATTGCAATATAGAAATCTCTAGCATATAGGAGGATATACTTAAAGGTTGAAATATTTTATGATCCTTGGAGATAGGGCTGAACCTCTGTAGATGCTTGATTGAAGTATTACAACCCTCATTTTAGAGGACTGTATCATTCTTTAAAGAATAGTTTCTCTTTGATATTCCCAGATTCCTGGAATGTTTTAGATGACAGCTATGGTTTCACATCCATCTCATCCCTTTTTGGTTCATTGCATATCACTAAGAATTTAAAGCCGAGTTGTTAAAGGGTATATTGAAGACCACCCAGTTTGAGCATGAGTACTAGATCTTTGTTGAGAGTTTGCTGATAATTCTGAATATAAGGATCAACCTTGATTATCATATGTGACATTTTTAGATCAAAGAGCAAGCAACAGTTTTTTTTTGGGGGTATATGTATATATATGTTATCAACATAATCTATCAGGTCTGTTAATTCATTATGGGAGATGTATTGAACACTTGATATCTCAAGGAAATGTGTCCTTTCTTCCTAATACCATCTCTAAGGTATTGAGTGACCTGCTCTGAACTTGATTTAAGAATCTTGATCTCTAATGATTATGTAATCCTAGAAACGTTTGATTGATGCTCTTCTTGAAGGTATCTTGGCTTATTGAAATCAATAATTAACTTCCCCACAAGAATTTTGGGCTATGCTTAAAAGCCTGACCTATTAAGTTTTCTTGTTGGTAAGTAAGGCGACCATATTTTGTGCTAAGAGGTTTAGATTTGAAGATTGAAGTCGAAGCAAACAGAAATGTAAGGAATTCTATTACATCTCATATTCAATGCCTTGACAACCGTATCCTATCTCTGACCTTGATATCAAATTATAGTATCATTTTATTCAAAGTCAAATGCCTTATCATATTGTGAAATGTGGCTCTTGGTTGTCAAATCTACTTGAACTTCTCTCTCTTGAATTATTGAAATCATTCAAATCTAAGAATGGAACATCTATAAGAGCAAAGTTATCAGCTTGATGGAAAGTCATTTTGAAATCATATAAGTGACAACTGAACTAGGACAATTTTATGAAGATATGTCTAAGATTCAGGTTGAAAATTCACTATATGTAGAAGTTGTCATGGAATCATTAATAAGTAGAGAAGGGTTCCGCTCTTGTTGTTAAGTTGTATCACTAATACACATCATCAGATGAATGTTGCGGTGAACCTATCAGAGGTTGAAACATTCAGATCAAGGACACAAATTGTTTTCACTGATGAATATGTATAAGGAAATTTTGAGATTAGTTACCGCTGGACATGTATTACTATTATCTCTAGAATAAAACTAAGAAGCCTTGTTAACAAAACAATGCTTGTATGGACCATATTGGTATATTGAGTAATGATGGGGTTGTCCTAGAAGTATGAAGATTTGTAGCTATTAAGGATAGTATCTTGTGCAGTAAAGATACAATATCAGTGGCACTGTCTATGAATGCAATCCCCGTACATGCAACAAAACATCATTTATGCTCTATTTTTAGCCCACCATTATGTATGATATCGCTACAAGTCTAGTAGCGGTGGTGATATGTTGTAGGCCCTATATGTTGATGCTTGTGTTATAGGATTGTTCACAATCAAGCTGTAAACCAGTCAAATGCATCTTTTGAAGCTTTTATTCTTGAAGATTGGCTAGGAAAAGAATGGCCTTTGTTGAAATCATCTTGTCATGCGGAAAGAGTTATTTTTGCTGACAAAACTAACCTCCCTAGGATTCTAAGACTCTCTAGTGACAAACAAGACAATTAAGAGCAATCCTTCTCTAAACATGGATTATTCTATGAGAAACCAAGTGTTTTTCGATCCTACCTCAAGTCCAACGCTTGTTGTAGCAATCTAGCCTCGTCGATCCAGATGAGCTCCTCCTTAACTTTGAAACCTGCATACACTAACAATCAAACGATTACATAACACCTGAATATTCCATAAAACAAAGCATATTCAACATATAGACCAAGGAGTATATGAAACATTTCATTAACAACAAATCATTGAGAAGAATGGACTTATTTGTATTAAGGAAACAAAAAAGAAACCATTACAACCTGAGCCTTGGTGTTGTGCAAGTTCCTCCCAGGGTCCAGCAAGAGTTGTCCTCTACTTTGACAAGCTCACCCACTTCCAAATGAAACAAGAAAGGATGGTAATCTCTCCTCACAAGCTTCTACAAGGAAGTCCTAATTCCAGCAACATCTACCCATTGGAATGTTCAGCCTTCAACCTCCCCTCCTTTGGCCCAATGCCTGTATTTATAGTGTTCTAGAGGAAGTTATTCAGGTCCAACATCAATGGGATACTCCCTCTTTTGGATGGGGTAGCTCCTCTCTTGATGGTGGGATAAGTTCCTCTTTCATAGGGATACATGAACCATCTGGAGGCGCTCAATACACGTCAAACAAGCTTCTAGAATGCTCTAGAAATGACCACAAGTAACTTTTTTTAGATGAAACTCGTGCCTTTTGACCTTTACAGGAGTACGCACCCGCCCCTTTACATATAGAGCGTGCAAGGACGTAGGTATTGTGAACTTGGGATGCGTACACGCAGGTAAGGTAGAGAGAAACTGCGTACCCAGAAATAAACATGTTTTCAAGTGACTTTCTCTCTCTTTGAAGTTTTGACATGAAGAGCAGAGGTATGGGGCTTGGAGGATAATATGACTATTGATGGAGCCATATTAACTGCAGATAGTCATGGTGACAAATTTCAGTGTAACACTAGGTTAGGCCCCATCAAGCCAACATTGCAATACTATGTATAAATGTTCTCTGCTCATTAGAGGAGGAAAGTCTTCAGGGTTGGGAGTTTCGATAAGCTTGGGGTTATCCTAAGAGGTAATGGATTGATTATTGTCTTAACCTGAAACTTGAGAATGATAAGGATGAGAGAACCTACCATTCATACAATGGTGGCCCTCCTTCTAGTGCTAAAAGGATTATTGAGGGGGTTGGATGCACTGCTTATAGCGTTGAGGGGATCTCTATGGTATGATGCCCCAATTAGAATTCACACTATTTTGGATAAGAGACTCATCTGGATTGTCAGCCCAACTTGCATATTATATTGTGTGAATTTTAGATTTTGGACAAATGATATATGAAATGGATACCCAAATAAATCCCTTGATTGAATGCAAGTGGAGTCAACTTTATCGAAAATACCTTACATGGATTTATACAAGGAATGTTACAGAAGATTTATAAATGAGCATGAATATTAAAGAAAGACTCATAATGGTCTTTAATCAATAGACATGGATACTAAATTATATTAACTATTTATTGTAAAATAGTTTGCAATCAACAACCAACACGAAAGCATGTAAAAATCAACAAGTAATTCATAAAAATATGCAAGTTTTCAGTTAATAAATTAGTTCATTAACCTACAACAAGTGAGAAAAAATCACATACTACCAAACAAAAATAAATAATAGTATTACAACATTTGATAACATATTAGAGAAAAACATTTCCATGGCCCTGTGGGCTTTTGATCATTAGTGTTGAAAAATTCAATGCAAAGTCACAAAGTATCACCACGAAGCCCAATAGTGAGAGTGCATAAAGCTGGAACTTAATCCTCAAGGTAGTCACAAGCTTCTCTCCTTCAAGAATTCTCTAAGAGTCCAAAAGATAAAGATCATATCTCTTTCCTAGAGGGTTATATCTATACAAAACGAGGTGACTTTTCACCTTCCATGACTCTTCACCTACCCTCAAGTCTAATTTCTAATTTACTTTATTTCCTAATTTTATTTCCTTTTACATAATTACATTAAAATTCAAAATAAATAAAAATAAACATCTATTATGAGCTTAAATCCAAAATAGACAAGGCTTGGAATTAAACTTGTAATCCTTGGGCCATATGGGCACGTGAAGCCTTGTAGTCTAATGCAATAGACAAAACCTTTCTTGAAATTAGCCCCTCATCGGTGACTTCACATTTAAACATGTTAGGAACCACTATCTTCAAATCAACCTATATTTTGTGGAATTGTGAAGTTAGAATTTTGTGTAACCTTGTGTGCTCAACTAGGTGTTGTTCTAATGCTTCTTTAGTTGTTTTTTAATCCTTTCTATGATATCCAATTTCCACACATGCCTCATCTCTTGTATTTCACACTCAATTTATTTTTTGGGCCTCGCTTTTTCTTGTGCTCCTATAGAGAGTAATTTGTGAGATTTGATTAGCATCTCCATCATGTTGTGGTGCTGTTGATAAGTTCCCATAGTTTTCATCTCATATTTCTTGATCTTTTCTTGAGCTATGATGGCAAGCTTGATATATTTTTTATCTCTTTCACTGCCCAATTTATCTTTCCTTGGTAAAATCTCTGGTGAAGTTGAGTGTTATGTACTCCACTCATGCATTATATCGATGGCTACAAAGGTGTCCTTTAGTTGCACACCTTTAGCCTTAGCTGCACTTTGAATTAATATAAGCACAAAAACCATCTTCTATAGTGTTCCAAGCTCCCAATACAGTTGTTGCACAATAATACTATGTTCTTTTTTATAGTCACCAAGATAGGCTTTTCCAGTTCTTGGTCAAATACCAACTCTTTCTTGGACAATCCAGTTGGTATTTCCACTGAATCAAAAGCTTGTTAAGTTCATCACTTGATTTTTATCACCTACATTGATTCCCATTTCTCCAAGTGGAAAATGACCTCCTATTAATGATGTTGAAAAGGAGGTTGATGGATCAATATCCATGCTTGGAAATTCATCTTTGTGTACATCCTAAACTTCATTTTCTTATTTTTGCTTTAGCCATGCCTCCTCCCAGGACATTTTTTCTAATATCTTCCTTTCAATTTTTTCTTCCTCTTTTTTCTTGTTCTATTCTTATTCCTCCTGTGATCATTCTCTTTCTCCTCTTGTTGTCTGCTCTACATCTACCTTCTCTTTCTTCCCCCTTCTTTATTTAACTACAAGCCTACTTGATCTGAATATGAAGCAGATTAATAATGTTGTGCTAATTCCCCATTCAAAATAAAACCCAAGATGCTTATCATTCACTTATCAAGTGCTTAAGGATACACTATCTTCTTAATTTATTGATTCCCATGAGAGGTTCTTATGTAAATGTTATAAACAATTTAACATAAAACATATGTTGGACAACAGCAAAATAAAAACAAAGAATCATTGAAATACAATGCACAACACATAGATTTGATGAGGAGTTCACCCCTCTTGGGCTACATCTCCTTGGTCCAGCTTCCAATGCTTGAGCCTCTCTATTATGCCAGAAATTACAACAAAAATGTGACTACAATGCTCAAATGTATCTGCAACCTATCTCAATGAGTTCAAAATACTCAAAAATGGCTATCTAGCCTCATTTTGCATCCAATTTGGATAAGAACTGAAGAAGTTATGACTTCTCCTAGTTCTCTCACTATTTGTTTGACAAATTGCTCCAAAACCGGAAGAAAGGGTTATTTCCGCTCCAAAATCCACTAACCGAGTGAATATTTCACTGCGTTGCGGGACATAACCTGTCGGTCGTATCGCAAATCATAATTGGTGTAAAAACCCAATGGATGGTCTTGTAAACAAAGCAATGATTATGCAATGCGATATCGGCGGACCCGATGGGAACTTAAATTGTGACCCATAAATGTATCACATCTGGGAACTTATCGCTCATCGCAATCGGTGGAGAATCGGGGTCTTAAATTCTATGGCCTTGTTTTTCCTACGATATGTGATTGCGATATCATATCACAACCCAACCTGTCGGGGGCCTATTTCCATAATACTTCCCCCTCATTGATTGTGATTGCGATTTTCGATTTCCTTATCGCATCGTAACCCTGGCTGTTCTGGGGACAATTTTGTAATGCCTTTCCACCTATGACTACGATTAGAGAAATGCAGGGGCCATTGGAAGCATGCCACTTGGCACCTCCCCATTTGCTGAAGACCTTGCCACATTATCCCAATCCTGCCATGTAGATAGGTCAAACTTGACCTTTGACTTGCTCTAACTTGTGCATACGAGCTCAGATTTCTACCACATATCAACATTGAATGCACTTTTCATTAAGCTTTCCCCTTAGAAAACTGTGATCATCCATACGCGGGATTAGGCCCACCAAAAGAAATCGCAATTGCAACCACGGAGAAGGGGGGCAATCTTTGCCTTTTTCTTTGGAGTGGGATGACAGTCTAGATGCGAGATATTTAAAGACCTTGCTATAATAATTTATCGCATCTAGAGAGGAGTCCCACACATCGCAATCACACTGCGCCAATGTCTTAAGCTTTTTCCTTCTCCATAGCATGGGCTAATAGTCTAGACGTGAGATCCTTATAGACCACGATGTAATACTTTATCGTATCTGGGGGGTTCCCGAATATCGCAGTTGCTGGCTCCATTGTCTTTATATTTTCCCCTCAACTACTGTGATCATCGATATGTAGGGTGATGTCATTGTTGCCACATGTCACCCTATGAGTGGTGACATGTGGCACTCGGAAATGGTGCCATGTCACCCTCAAAAACATTGAAACTAGGTGACACGTGTCCTTTGCCACGTCATCAACTATACTGCCACATCACTACTGACGTCAGTTTCCCTGTCATCTCCAAAGACCAATCGCATGCCGCCACATGGCCCCCTAGAGGAGAGAGAAAAAGGCATGCCCAACCTTGTTTTGCAAGCCATTCCTTTGTTAATGAATTTCGTCCTTCCCTGGTAATACATTATTATATCATAGACTGGTCCCTACAAAATCTTGTGAACCACGGATAATCCTTAAGCATGTACCCTAAGACCTTGTCGATGGTCGATTGCTGATAAAAGTTGTGCCCTGACCCACCGACCGCCGATATGTGATATCGACGATCGACAGATCATTGTTTCACTCTCTTTCAAAGCTCCTATTGAGCCTCAAAACTTCTGTTTCCTTAGCATCTCTTCTCCTCCCTTTTCTTTGTTTTTCCATGAAGAAAATACATCCCTTGTTTAAGAGAATAATTTCGGCAAAATCACATAAGAAACCATTTGTCGACGCGTTTCGAACCAACTAGTGTGGTTCATCGTCAGGACAAGTTGAAGATCCAATCTGAGCGATGCAATAAATAGGGACAACAGGCTATTCCAACAGCTATTTTGACAAGTAACGGTTAATGGACCTCTAACAGCTATATTTTCATTATTCGTATTTATTAATAAAATTCATTATTTTATTTAATTATTTTTAATTAAAGAAACTAATCTTATGTTAATAATTAATAAAAATATCAAATTATGCCCTTATATAAGGGTAAAATGGTGAAAAATACCATTATCACCCATTAATATCAAACCATTACCCCTATATAATACCAGTAATAAATTTTTATCTTTACTATTATAAATAATATAAATATAATATTATTTATTCCTAATAAAAAAGTCTAATTGACCATAATAAATATGTAATTAAAGGAAAAATTCCTCTATCTACCCGATTAACCAAATTATAATCCATACTATCAGATAAATATGATATTATTTATTTCATCTATTAATGTGAAAGTTATTTAAAAAGTCTAATTACCTTAATATCTTAATTACCATTTACCAAACTCTTAATATAATATTATTGAAAGATATTATTAATGTAATTTGTTTACCATTATGTTATTGTTAATAATTATTTATATGAATAAAAACCTAATTTCTATTTATACTATTATAAATAATATAATATTATTTATTCTTAATATTATTATCCAAAAAGTCTAATTGACCATAATAAATATATAATAAGGGAATTTTCTTTTATTCTACCCGTTTTAACCAAATTATAATCCATACTATAAATTATTTATTCCTTCTATTAATGTGAAAGTCATTTAAAAGGTTTAATTCTACCTTAATAATCCCCTAATTACCTAACTGACCAAACTCTAATTTTATACTATTATAAATATTGTAA
>APFE030697265.1:9377-19790 GCA_000404065.3 Pinus taeda
CAATGCTAGATAGCTTGAAGCTTCTGAAATAGTTCTTCTTGTTTGTACACCTACCTCTTTCTGCCCCAAAATTTGAGTCTCTGGATGATTCTTCTAGACATACCTGGATGGAGTCTTTTCTTCTACCCTTATCTGTTCTTCTGGTGCCTCATATGTTTCTTCTTCATCATAAGTCTGATTTGATGTTGAAGGATAGTCCTCATCATCTTCGAAATCTTTGGATTTTACCTGCCTAGGAATATTTCCTTCTTCATCAACCACTACATCAATACTTCCAACAATTTTTCCAAGTCTTTTATTGTAACACTTGTATCCTTTGCTGTGGGGAGAGTAACCAAGGAGAATGCCTTCATCTGCTCTAGGTTCAAACTTACCAAGGTTTTCATTAGTCCTTTTGATGTAACATTTGCTTCCAAAAATTTTGAAGTATTTTACCGTAGGAGTCTTACCATACCAAAGTTCATGAGGAGTCTGAGTGTTGTTTACCCAGACGTTTGTCTTGTTGAGAATAGTAACAACAGCAAATGCAGCTTCACCCCAAAAGGTTGCAGGATTTCCAGACTCATCAAGCATAGCACAAGCCATTTGTTGAACCATTCTGTTCATCCTTTCCACTACTCCATTTTGCTGAGGAGTCCTTGCAATAGAGAATTCCCTTCTTATTCCATGTTCTTCACAAAAATAAAAAAATTCATTCGAGATAAATTCCCCTCCTCGATCAGACCTGAGGCATTTGATTCTACGATCTAATTTGTTTTCAACCAAGGCTTTGAATGCTTTGAATTTTTCAAAAGCTTCATCTTTATGCTTCAGAAGTCCTATCCAACACATCCTTGAAAAGTCGTCAATGAACAATATGAAGTATTCTTCTCCTCGAGGTGACCTTTTCCTAGATGGACCACATACATCAGTATGGACAAGTTCAAGTGGCTTACTAGCTGATCCTTCCTTCTCAGGGAAATTAGTTCTGGTTTGCTTGCCAAATTGACATGATTTGCATATTATATTGTCTGCAATTCTAATGTCAGGGAGATCACGAACTGCCTGATATTTGCATGCTTTCCTTATCTGAGAGAAGCTTAGATGCCCCAATCTTCTGTGCCATAGCCAGTGTTCATCATTCTTGCTTAGATAGCATTGTTGTTGTCCTCCCTTGATTATGTATAAGTTATTTGGAGTTCTGATGCCCTTGATCACTGTTTCTCTTGTATCAAGCTCATGAACAATACATCCATTTGATCGAAATATTACCTCATTTCCTTGATCGCACATTTGACTGACACTCAATAGATTATGCTTTAAGCCATCAACATACATGACATTTCCAACTTTGACCTTTTCTTTCAAAAGAATAGAACCTTTACCTTTTATGAGTGCAGGGGTGTCATTTCCAAAAGAGACATTCCTTTCCTTTTCTAAGGCACTATATGACTAAAGTTTTTCTTTATCACCTATCATATGTTTCGAGCATCCACTGTCGATGTACCATTGATTTTCCTGTCCTTCCGCATATAAGGGTATACCACATCTTTCTAGTTGCGGTTCTTTCTTTCTCCATATTTTGGGACTCAATGAAGCTTGCTCCTTTGTTTGACGAAACCTACTCCTACATTCAGAATCTTCATGACCGAAGGTTTTACAAATAGAACATTCTATTTCATTTTCAAGAGTAGAAAGTTATTGTAGGCCCTTTTCATGATCCCAGTCATACTTTTTTGTTTTTGAGCTTCTCTAGTCATGATGGTCTTGTAGGAAACACATTGAGCAGCTTTGTGTCCAAAGTTATGACAAGAGAAACATTGGCCATTGAAGAAATTCCTGCGATTATCAAACCTACCGTCCAAATGATTGTAGTTTCCATTGGCATGCATTCTTGAGGCAATTTGAGAATGATTTACCTTCGGTTGGTTGTAGCTTCTATTCATCCTTGAAGTAGATTTCCCCCGATTTACTTGGTGATCTATGTTCATTCTTGAAGTAAATTGTCCTTGATTTACCTGGTGATCTGCATTATGCCTTTGCTGTCGATTATCAACCTGTTCACTTCTCCTTGCTGCATCAAGATAACGTTTGGAGGTGGATGGCTTCTGTGCTTGAGATGCTTCTTTAGTATATCCAAGACCTGTCTTGATTAGAGGAGAATGATGCACTTTGATAATCTCATCTAAAGTTTTAGATCCTTTAGCAAATCTAAGATTAAGAGCTTTTGTTTTCTTAATATCTTTTCTAAGTCCCACAATTTCACATTCTAACTTTTAATTGTGTTTTTCCCTTTCAGCAAGTTGGAATGTCAGAGTATCTATAATCATATTATTTTCTTCTAAACAAATTTTAAGTTTAGAAATTTCTTCATAGAGACCTTCTTCATCTATAGCATCCAAGAAATCATCATCTTCAAAAGCCATCAAAAGTCTATAATCATTACATTGTTCATCTTCATCACTAATTGAAAATCCATCACTGTCTTCACGTGTATAATAGCTCTTCTTACTTACATTATGTTTTCTATTCCATCTAACTGGTTCCTTACCTTTGTCAAGCTTATCTTTATGAGGAAACTTGACTGCATAATGACCGACTCTTCCACAAGAAAAGCATTTGAAAGGTAGCTTACCTCTGAATCTACTAGAACCCCGATGAAGGTTCTTGACAAAGTTTGATTCTTCCTCTTCTTCTAACATATGTCCTGACTTATTGTAATCTCCTTTTCTTGAAGCTTTGAATGCAGCTTCTCTCCTGTCTAATGGTCCCCATTTTCTCATTTCAAAAGCAGTTAAGATTCCATGCAGCTGTGACATGGTAATGCTCTGTAGATTCTCCTTTTCTTCTATGGCAGAAACTATTGATTCAAACTTAGAAGACAAAGATCTTAGAACCTTTTGAACCAAGGTAACTTCTTTTATTTCTTCACCGAAGTTTTTCATACGATTAACAATCTCATCTATAGGTAAGAAATAATTAGCCACACTTTCATCATTGTGCATTATGAGATTTTCATATTGAATTCTGAGAGTTTGTAGTTTTGCACGTTTTACCTGATCGTCTTCTTCATAGCTCATAACGATCTTGTCCCATATTTCTTTTGCATTTTTGAGTTGCATAACCTTGATGAATTTTGATTGAGATAAACTCGCTAATAGAGTATTGACAGCCTTTGCATTTGTTTTGTACTACTTCTTACCAGCCGTATCTGTAGGAGTTGCTGATGGAAATGTGTATCCTGCTTCCACGATATCCCAAACTTCTGTACCAAAAGATTGAAGATAGGTTGTGATTCTTACCTTCCAATAGACGAAGTTGCTCCCATGAAATATTGGTGGCCTGATAGATGCCTCTTTTTCGTAGTTGCTCATGATGATAGATCTTCCTCCAAGCGATCAAGCTTCTTCTGAAGGACCTGCTCTAATACCAATTGTTGGAAATAATACTGAAGGGGGGGAGGGGTGAATCAATATTATCAATTATTTTTCATTTCACAATCATATTTGTATACGCTACTTTAGTTAGTAAAAACTGTGTATGTACACAACTGCAATTAAGGAAACTAGCGTATAACCAACATACTTGTAATTTAAATTATTCTTCAGATGTTGATCATTAATCTGTGCATCAAACAATATAAACAGTAGCCAAAAACAGTAAAACAAAATAGGTAGTCACACATAAGAACACAAGATATAAGGTGGAAACCTAATGTGGGTGAAAACCACCTACTGCAATTCGTCTCTATCTTCCTTTAATTAGAAACTTCTTTTTACAATATTTCTGTATTGGTGCAGTCTTATACCAGTACACAGGCTCCTACCTGTAGAAGGCTACAACCTTCTCTTGTTCTCCAGCTTCTCCTGGAAGGGAGCTACAACCCCCTTAGGTCTTGTACTAGCTGATGTACTAGTACGTAGGTGTCGACCTACAGAAGGCTACAACCTTCACTTTACTTCAGGGACCACGTTTCATAAATTTCCAGACTGGATCCATAAGTAACATCAATCAAACATCAAATATATCTGTATCAACCAAACTCCTTTTCACCAACCAAAACTGATTCACACAATCACTTCTCTGAATGCTGTAACCAAAAAATAGTAACAGTAACCAGAAACCAATCCTTAACCCAGAGCACTGCAGCAATAAACAGAAGCAGCTAAAACATATTTCATGAGATGTATGCTACTTCAATATGTAGAAACATGCGTGCATACACTGTTGTATTAAGGCCAACCAGCTTATACGTTGTTTTGACTTACTGAACCAGTGTGTATACGCCCCTTTGATGTGCTGAACCTGCGTACATATCTATAAAAGATAATTTACCCTTTTCACTTATTCAGACATCAGTTATACCTAGATTATCAGATTTATAGATCAAATAATGCACCAAATATAACAAATCAAAATCACACAAAGATACTACTATTCAAGCCTTAAGATCTTGACCCATCAATAGAACTTATCCATCTTTTAGCGCTCAGGTTCCTCCTTGGTTCAAATCCAGCCATGCGCCATAACCCAATTCCAGACCTTTCTCTTCATAAGCTATTCAATGCTTAAGTGAATGCCCTTGCCTAATGATCTCCTTCCCCTTTTATCGTCTTAGGCCTTACTCAATACCATGGTCCAAAACCATAGAGAATCAATACCATGGACCCAATAGCTGGGTTCAATGCTTTGGACAAAATACCATGGATCAAAGCCATAAGTCCAAATACCAAGGACTAAATACCATGGACTAAAAATAAGTTTTCCACATGTATGTACTTTTCCGTGCATGAAAGTACGTGCATACGTATATGCGCCTTTTGATGGTCGAGCCCGCATGTATACGTGACTTGGCTAAGAGGAACCTGCGTATATCTCTTTTTCTTTCATTCTGAGAGCCTGAACTGTGATCTGTCATTTGAGTGAGTTGCCATCAAGGACAAGACCTGTGTCATAGCGCCAAACCTATGTCATAATGCCAACAACTTGTCCATAGAAATATTGAAATCTTGATAAACTTGCACCTCCTCATTATCAACCTGTGTGTTTTCAATGTGTTTCGCTGGAACTTGCAATTTTTTTGCCAAATTGACACTTATGAGATTTTGCTTGCAACTAGAATTTATGGACACAACAATCTTCTCCTTCTGAATGAATCCATGAACCTGCAATAAGGAGATACCAGTAGAAAATAACCCCTTACATGTCTCATTCTCTTGTTTTCTAGCATGAGACCATTTGTCTAAAAGGGCTCTTTCAAATTCTTCCTCTGAAAGTTTGGACAACTACTTGTTGGCATGTGAATACCACCATCTGGCAGCATCGTCTTGGAAACCAAGCGGTAATAAAACCTTCCAAGGTTTCCCTAATGTGAACTTTCGATTCTGTATGAATTCTTCAATATTAGGGCTATCATCTTTTCCTGTAAAAAAACATCTTGCTAGACGGCATGAAAAAAAATCACTTAAAAAGTGGTCGCACTTTAGTCAATATTGCTCAGAATATTTATTATGACCTGTTTTCAGAAATGGAATGACTATTCTACATCTTCGCATGTGGTAGAAATCCCGATCTAGGCACTGGAATTTCCGATTTGCACTGCAACTGTCCCGTCGTCACAAAAAATTTCAAAAAAAAAAAAAAAAAAAAAAAAAAAAAAAAAAAAAATGAAGAAGAAGAAGTTGATTTTAAATCAGCGATATCTCCCTCATTCAGACTCCGATTCGATTGAGTTTTTTTTTGAACTTGGGTATTTTTTCACAAACAATCCAAATCTACAATTATATTCTACATATTTTGCACCAGGATGTACAGATCTACACCGTAAACTCACTTCTCCGAAAAATGTCTGCAACACCACTGATATTTAGATCGGCGATATCTCCTTCATCCAAACTCCGATTCAACCTTTTTTTTCTTAAATTGGGTATTTTTTCACGAACCATCTAGATCTGCAATTATATTCTACATATTTTGCACCAAAATGTATAGATTTGATCTGCAAACTCGCCGACCAAAAAATTCTTGCAAAAAATAAAAAATAAAAATTTCTCTGCTTTGCCCAAGAAAGTGCTCTGATACCACTTGTTATAGATATGATAGCTAGCTTTGATACCACTTCTTATATAACTGACCTGCAAATATATGAAATGATACCAATATACCCAATAACTCTAAATAATCACCAGAAATAATAATATTTGAATATAGAAATGCTTCACTTTATTAATATCAAACCCTTAAGGTAGGGCAACACCACACATTCACTCCTTAAGGAAGGAGAACACTCTACAAACCATATGCTTGTTCATACAATATTCCTTCACATCTCTCAATGGGGAGTCTCTAGCCTCTATATAGGCCTTACACATACAATACCATGGGTCATTACCATGGTTCCCTCAATACCATCTATCTAATACCATGGGCTTATTACATTATTGCTAACTACTTGTGGTCCCTTACATGATACGGGTTAACCGCCTTATTTATTACTATGGCCCATCCCATTATTACAGTATTCCCTTGGGTACCTCCCTCTGTACCCCATATTATCCCCCCTAGGTACACTACACAATAGCTAGAGGTCTGAACCATAGGTTATCAAACTTTCCATGTTTTCCTTTGTCTTCCCTCTGGGAATCCCATCTTAGAACTAAATCTCCCTCCTTGAATTCCATTTCCCTGGCTCTTCTGTCAAACAGGCTCTTCATTTTATTCTGATATTTTTTCATTTTGTATTGGACTTCATCTTTGTTTTCATTTAGTTCAATGATTTGATTTATCCTCCTTGAAAAATCATCAGGTTCATCAGCTGATTCCTACAGAAACTTTAAAACAGGGAAGCCAAGTTGGTAGGGAACATTGCATTTTTCCCATAAACTAACTAAAAAGGAGACTTTCTAATAGATCTCTTTGGAGTAATCCTGTTTGCCCAAGCTGCATAAATTAGATGACTATCCGAGCTCTTCTTATGATCTGCTAAATTTTTCTTGATAACCTTTAACAGACTTTTATTATATGATTCTACAAGACCATTGCCTTGAGGATAATATAGAGTTGAATGGTGTAACAAAATTTGATATTTTTGGAAAAACTCAATCATTTTAATACTGGAAAATGTTGTGACATTGTCAGTAACAATCTGTTGTAGGCAACCAAACCTAGATAAAATGTTTTCTTCAATGAATTTGATCACTACTACATTGGTAGAATTTCTTACTACTATTACTTCCACCCATTTAGTAAAGTAGTCTGTTGCAGTGAGGATCCATCTATGCTAATTTCTTGAAGTAGGGTGAATCTCTCCAATAAAATCTAATCTCCATTGGAGAAAATGTGCTAAGACCAATGTTGGGGTTAGTGGAAGAGCTACTTGTTTTTTCTTACCAGCAAATGTCTGACAAGGGACACAACTTCTAACCTTTGCTCCTACTTGTAAGAAAAATGTTGGCCAATAAAATCATGTCGTTAATATCTTATATGTTGTTGCTCTCCAAGCATAATGTCCTCCACAAAATCCTACATGAAACTGATTAATGATCCCTTCAGTCTCTGATTCTGTTAGACATAATAACAAGATATTGAGAGGGTCTTTCCAGTACAGATTTTCATTTATGATACAATATTTGACGACTTTCAATTTGAGAGTTTTACATTGACTTTTGGAAAATGATGCAAGACATTCAAAATGAATCAATAAATTTACAATATCTTGATACCAATTTTATAGCAGAAATTTCTCATCAATATGTACAGAAATGGTCTGATCTGAAGGTAAAGGTTATTGCGGATTCTTTTCTTCAGGATGCAAGGAAGGTTCTTGTGGATTCTCCTCATTTAAATTGGGAAGGTTATGGATTCTCCTCATTTAAATTTTGGGAAGGTTCTTATGGATTCACCTCATTTAAATTTTGGGAAGGTTCTTGGGATTCTCCCCTTCTACATAGACAGAAGGTTCCTGTGGATTTTCCCTTGTTATTTCCAAAACAGAGTTGATGCCTAGGACTTTACAGTTGGACTCAATGAGAAGGTGAGCTAATCCTTGACCCTTTACTAGCTTCATAGTTTTGATAGTTAGATCATACTCCAAAATTTGGGTGATCCATCTACCTCTCCTCTCATCTGTATCTGGTTGAGTGAGAACAGTTTTAACAACACTGTTGGGGACATAGACTATGATGGTTGAATGTAAAACATACATCCTAAAATATTTCAAAGACTGGACTAAGGCATAACCCTGCTTCTCAATTATCTCATATTTTAGCTCAGAATCTCTCATCGCTTTGCTAAAAAAGGCTATAGGTTGGTCATGGGAATCTTCATTCTTTTGTAGTAAGACAGCAATAAGGGTTGTTTTAGAGGCAAAAGAAAATATGCTAAATGGTTTGGTATAATCAGGACTCACCAAGGTTGCAGCTTCAAAAATAGCTTTCTTAATTTGGTCAAATGCAGGTCTAGAAGAGATATTCCATTTAACCTCATGACCCTTCTTGAGCATATCAATTATATCTTTGACAATTTCAACATAATTGGGTATGAATCTTCTTAAAAATTTGGTTTTACTACGAAATGCTTGAACTTCCTTCTTATTTCTTATTAGTGATAATGTATGAATGGTTGATACTTTGTTTGGATCAATGACTACTCCATTTTTAGAAATTATATGGCCAAGCAATTTCCCTTCTGTGATAGCAAATAAAGACTTCTTTGGATTCAACGATATTCCGAATTTCCTACATCTTTCAAAAACCTTCATCAAGTGCTTTAAATATTTTTTATCAGAATCAGAAAAGACTGTAAGATCATCATGTTAAGATATTTCGACACACAGGAAATAGTTAAGTATAACTTGGTCTAGTGTAGATTTAGGTAAAGTGTGTTTCTTTACTATGTACTTTTGTAACTTACAATCTGACGGTCACGATATATAGTGATCCGATGGTTCATTCTCTCCTCGGTATCACCAACACTTGATCCATGGCTTAACACCCGATTGGTCCATGATCTCTATTTAAAGAGCATGGAGGGTTATTTCTAGGGTAACTGTTCATGAGAGAATCTTATGTAAATTTTCATTCTTTTATTAATAAATTCTCTGAAGTGGCCGCATTGGCTCAGGCCATGGATTGTTTCCCTCTTTGAGGGTTTTAACCATGTCAACAATACTAGTGTGTTGATTTGTGATCTATTTGTAAGCGGTGTCCTTTGGTGTTCTCTCTGAGGAACTTACCCTGTAAATTCCTACATGGTATCAAAGTTATTTGAGGGCTGCATCCGTTGGTGATCCAAATCTGAAGCCAGTAGAACTGCATCCGACTGTCATTTCCTAGATCTACTATTATTGACTGCTTTCGGGCTGAGAGGATTGCTCTATTGTGTTAGGAGCATTTGTTCCAATGAGGAACCCATTTTGTTTGATGCAAAAATGTTTTTGGTATCCCTAGCTACGTCATTTTTAAGATATGGAGGTATACAGTGTTTATTTGCAGTTTCTAGCTATTTTCTCTCTGTTTATTTCGATTTATTTAGCTCTTTGCTTTTTTATTACCAGATCTATACCTTTCATTTCTGCGTATGCTCTTTACCTTATGACTCTATGCGATCTAGGAAAATCAGAAACAGAAAGGAAGGATTTTTCTCATGCGTATGCTCTTTTCCACCGCGCCTTAGTGTGATCTTGAAAAAACAGAAAAAAAAATGAGGAAAATATTTAGTTTCTGGCTAAAGCTAACTTCAAGCCTTAAGGTTTGTTTTTTTTTTTTGTATGTCTGTGTTGGGTTTTATGTGTTTTGTTTTGTATGAAAAAAAATCTTTCTCAAGTAAGCACGCACCCCAAAGCTTCAGTGACTACCAAAAAAAAACCCCTTCCTCTTTTCCAAAAATTACTAACGTTTTAATCTAGCTCACTTGGTCCAAAGCTACTTTATGAGAATAGAGGTCTTGAGTTCAAGTCTTTCTTTTTGTTGAGCTAATTAGATTAAGTCTGGAAAGTGGGCGGATTTTTTTTAAATATAACATTATCATTCATTTCCACACATTCCCGCACTTTGTCAACGTCTTCAACAATTGTTCTTCAAAAAGCCATAACTTCTTCATCCGAAAGTCATTTTCAGAGCCATTTTTTTTAATCAGCCTAATTTTTTGAGATATTTCCATTGGAACACTTAGTTTCAGCATCTATAGCTTCAGTTTTTGTTAAAATGGAAATTCCATGCCAATTTATTCTTGACAGCACCAACTACTTCCAATGGTGGTCCTACATTGTGGATTTACTTAGAAGTAAAGGTCTTTACAGAATAGCCTCAGGCCAAGAAACCAAAGCAAAAGATGAAGATAAGGCAGCCAAATGGGAAAATAGGCAAGATCAAGCACGTGGGTTGATAGGGATGTCTATTTCTCCAAACCTTAGATTCCATATCGCAGAACTTGATA